>APFE030972596.1:6711-19470 GCA_000404065.3 Pinus taeda
GGGGGGGCTTTGGTTTGCGTGCTTGCCTTGAGAACCCTCTTTTTCCCTACAAAACACAAAACACAAAACCCAACACGGACATGCAAAGAAAAACGAACCTTATGGCTCGAAGTTAGCTTTACCCAAAAAACTAAATATTTAAAAAAAAATTAGCTTTAGCCGAAAAACTAAATATTTTTCTCAATGTTTCTGATTTTCCGAGATTACACTAAGGTGCAGGGAAAAGAGCATACGCATGAGAAAAAAATCCTTCCTTTCTGTTTCTGATTTGCCCAAATCGCATAGAGTCGCAGGGCAAAGAGCATACGCAGAAATGAAAGGTATAGATCCGGTTAAAAAAACTAAATAAACCGAAACCGAAATAAGCAGAGAGAAAATAACAGTAAACTGCAAATAAAGACTTATACCTCAGATCTTAAAAATGGACGCAGATAGGGCTACCGGAAACCTTTTCGCGTGAAACGAAAGGGATCCTCACTTGAACAGGATTGCTAGCCGAACACAACAGAGCAGTCCTCTCGGCCCGAAAGCAGTCAGAAACAGTGATCTAGGAAATTGCAACCGCTGCATTCTATTCGGCTTCAGATTTGGATTCACCACGGACGCGGCCTCAAATAGCTCTGATCCCATGTAGGAATTTACAGGGTAAGTTCCTCAGAAAGAACACCAGAAGGACACCGCTCACAAACAGATCACAGATCAATACACCAGTATTTTGACGTGGTTAAAACCCTCAGAGAGGGAAACAGTCCACGGCCTGCGCCAACGTGGCTACTACAAGAAATTTATTAATAAAAGAATGAAAATTTACATAAGCTTCTCTCATGCATAGTTAACCTACAAATGACCCTCCATGCGCTTGAAATAGAATTCATGGACCAATCGGGTGTCAAGCCACGGATCAAGTGTCGGTAATACCGAGGAGAGAATGAACCGTCGGATCACTACATATCGTGACCGTCGGATTGTAAGTTACAAAATGTACAACGGTAAAGAAACACACTTTACCTAACCCTAACCTAACTCTATACTAGACCAAGTTGAACTTAACTATTCCTATGTGTCGGAATATCCTAACACGGGCCATTATAAAGTGCTCCTTTGCATACTCCGACAACAATCCATCGATTTAAAATGGGTCGTCGATCTGTGCACTTGATCGATGGTCCAAATTCACTTTGCCATTCACTCATCGCAATTTATATATATAAAGCGTCGATCCCTACCGATTGCAATTTCCCGATCTGATTTGGACCGTTGATTGGCTAGATCGGATGGCTATTGTGCATCACTTATTCCACCTGTCTCTTTATTGATTTCATGGGTTTTGGGCCTTCCGATAGTGTTTCTCTGCCCGGCTAAGGGTGTTTCCTCTGTGTTAACTTTGATCTTTTAAAAGATTTTGATCTTTTGGCATTATTTTTAAAGAGTTTATGAAGACTTAGAGAGTTCCCTCGAATCCATTTGGATCACGCCTCCCCACTGAAAAAGGACTTTTGGTCCACCAAAAGTTGGTTTTCAAGCATCAATCAAGTGAGGATATTGTTGCCTCACTTGTCCAATTTCCATCCATTTTCACTGCTGGGTTTTGAACCTTTGAGTCCAATCCTTAGGTACTCAACATCTCCTCTACGCGTTGTCCTCACCTTCCTATCCAGAACTGTATCTTCCTGCGGCTCATTGAGGTATTCAGGCAACAGATCATCAATGGAAGGCAATTAACTTTGCTCTTCAGGATATTCAATTAATGAAGGTTCAAACAGTCTCAAATTTTCTACATTTACCACTAAATAGATGTGCATGTATGCTGGTACATCCAGGCGCAAATCATTCTCACCAATTTTCTCAAGTACCTTAAAAGGCCCATACCTTATTGGCTTTAGCTTCTTTCCTTCACCTTGCATTATGTCATTGCTAATATATGGCCAGACTTGATTGCCAACCTAGAAGTTGTGCTCCACCTAATGTTTATCATGCCTTGCCTTGTATTTGGCTTGGCTCTTTTCCAGTTATTCCTACACTGCCTGGTGAATCTCTTAGATTTGTTCAATGAATCTGGTTGCTTTACCAACATCACTGTGTCCAGCAATTGTTGTATCTTTTTCAAAGACAAAATCCAAGGGAGACCTTGGTATAAAACCAAAATAGGTCTCAAAAGGAGATCTTTGTGTAGAAGAATTTTTAGCACAGTTGTAAGCATGTTGCACATAACATAAGTGTTCATCCCAAAGCTTGGGATGCTTGCTGCAATAACCCCTAAGCAACTGGATCATTGTCGTATTGACTACCTCTGTTTGGCCATCTATCTGTGGAAGAAAGGTTGTGCTTTTCTTCAGTCTGGTGTCCATTAATTCCCATAGACTTGACCAAAACTTCCCAACAAATCGAGAGTCTTGATTAGATACTATGGAAGTGGGTAACCTAAAATAAACCTAGACATGTTGAAAGAACAATTTCATTGTTTGTTTAGTTTTAATCTACTTATTTCAAGGTATTAAAATACACATTTTGTTGAACCTGTCCACAATAACATACAAATAGTCATGACCTTTTCTAGATTTTGGCAATCCCCTAACAAAATCCACGGAAACACTTTCCCAAGGACAGGAAGGAACTGGTAGTGGAGTGTACAAGCCTAGTTTTCTATTATTGGGCTTGCTTTTAGCACACATGGAACACCCTCTTACATATCTAGAAATTGTTTCATGCATTTTTGGCCAATAGCAGTATCTTTGTAGTTGTGCAATTTTTTTGCTTGCACCAAAATGACCTGATATCAGGGAAGTATGTGCCTCCCTAATTATGTTAATTCTCTGTCTATGGAATGCATAACTTTCCCAATCGATACAAGATTTGGTCCTTAACATAGTAATCCACTTCTTCTACCTTTTTTCCATTACTTAAAGTTGCATATACATCTTTAAAGTCTATATCTTGAGGATATTGTTCAATGTTGCTTTCATGCATTACTGAATTATGCTTAAGTATAGTATATGCATTTATGATTGGTCTGGACAACAAATTTGCAACTTTATTGTGTATGCCCCTTTTATATATGATGACTAAATGAAATTACTGTAGGAAACCCATCCACCTATAGTGTCTTGATTACTGCAACTTAGTTTGTGAGTGCAAGTACTGAAGTGGTTGATGATCAGTATTTATTATTGTTTCTTTGCCCATTAAGTAATGTTTCCACTTCTTCACACTCTAAACTAATGCATACAATTCTTTATCATATGTAGGATAATTAACTACTGTAGAATTAAAAGTCTCATAATGGTAGCATATGGGTTTACCATGTTGCATCAACACTGCTCCCATGGCATAATCACTGGCATCTATTTCCATCTCAAATGGTTGTTGAAGATTTGGCAATGCTAGTACTAGTGTTGTACTAATTTTTTCTTTCAAGGTATCGAAGGCTTTCTGCTGGTTGCCTCCCCACTGAAACACCTTGTTCAATCCTGTCAATGCATGTAAAAGAGCCACAATTATGGAAAAGTTAGCAATAAACTTTCTCCAATATTGTGTTGCCCCTAGGAAGCTTCTAACTTTAGTAGCAAACTTGGGTTTAGGCCAGTTTACAATGACTGCCACCTTAGAGGGATCTATCTTTAGTTCACCACCCCTACAATATGACCCAAATAATTCAAAGATTTTTTACCAAATTCACATTTTGATAATTTAACATAGATATTTTCTTGCTTCAAAACATCTAGAGTTTACTTCACATGCTTCAAATGTTCTTCCCATGTTTTACTAAATACAAGAATGTCATCCAAATATGCAATTACAAAATCATCAATAAAAGGCCTCAGTACATCATTCATTACTTTCATGAAAGTGGTAGGAGCATTAGTTAAGCCAAAAGGCATAACTAGCCATTCATACAGCCCTTGCTTTGTTTTGAACGTGGTCTACCATGGATCTTGCTCTACTACTCTGACCTGATGGTAACCACTACATAGGTCCAACTTGGAAAAGTAAACAACCTCTTTTAGCTGATCCAATAGATCATCAATGCGAGGAAGGGGATAACCATTCTTAATCGTTATTTTATTTAGTGCTCAGTAATCAATGCACATCCTCCACGAACCATCCTTCTTTCTCACCAACACTATTGGAAATCAGCATGGCGATGTGCTTGGTCTTATGAACCCTTTCTCAAGCACCTTCTATACCTGCTTCTTGATTTCTTCATTCTCTAAAGCGGATAACCTGTACATTCCGATGTTAGGAAATGGAGCATCATGCTGCAAATTGATATCATGTACAATTTCCATTTTTGGTGGCAAACCTTTAGGTTCTTGAAATAAGATATCACATTCTGAAACAACTTTTTCTAAATCGGCTTGCTGTTTAGCATCACAGCCTTCAAATCCATTGGTTTTTCCAAGTTTCTTTTCCTTTACAACCATCAGTAAAAATTGCTTGCATGAATTTACAATTCTTTTCATCTTCCCCGAGTTTATGAGAGTATAATTATTCTTGAGTTTATGAGCTCTTACAATATATTCGATTCCATCTTTAACGAGTTGAAACTTATTTTTAGCTCTATAGAAAATGGCTTTTCTATCATACAAGTAAGGACTTCCTAAAACAATTCCACATATATCCAAGGGAATGAAATCTAACACACCCTCATCCACGAATGCTGACCCAATGGAAAACCTAAGTTTACATTGTCTAGTCACTTGTAGTTTTGCTTTATCACATAACCAACCCAATGGATATGGCTTCTTGTGAGGTGTGGTTAGTAATACCAGTTTCTTTACAATTGCTTCGGAAATTAAGTTTACTTTTGAGCCACTATCAAATAAAGTATCAATCTTTTGATGCTTGGAAATAACTCTAATATGAAAAAGCTCATGTCTTTTCCTCTCATTTTCTTCACTATCAGTAGGTTGTGCATAATTACTAGTAGATGCTTCAGAATTTTTACCTTTTATACCTGTGACTACGATTGTTGTTTCATCACCTGAGTTTGACCCCAAATCTTTTTGTATGGCAGCAACAATATTCTTCTTCTTGCCATCAAACTTCTTGGGTTTCAGCTCCAGATGTAAAGACCAACAATGTTCATCATCATGTCCATCCTTCTTGCAGTGAATGCATGAAGGTTTGGCCTTTTGTACCTCATTGGCCTTCCTCTCTTTCCATTTATGCTTCCTCTTTTCCTTGTTCTTTCTTGCAGTGGGTTTTGATGATCCCCCAATCTCTGGGTTCACATTCTTGCCTCTAGCATCTAGATGAGTAGCCTGGATAGATACCTCATCTATGCTAGTAGGGTTAAACATGAGAATGGTATGCCTTAAATAACTATGTAGACCACCTACATACTTCAGCCAAGTTTCATGTGAGTCTAAAGAAATGCCTAGAATCAAAGCTATTTTTCTAAATTCTTGGGTGTAGCTTTATACACTTTTCCCTTTTAATTGGAGAAGAGTTTTCCAACTCATCATAGATTGTTGCATATAAGCTAGTGGATAGAATTGTTTTTTAATTGCAGAAACAAATTCACTCCAGATAGAAAGAATTTTACCATGCTTCTTTAAGTCATCTTGTGTTCTATCTTCCCACCATACGAAGGCAGTTCCTCCAAGGCGTAGGTTGGCTAGCTGAATTTTACTCCTGTCTAAGTCAATATTTTGCACCCTGCAATACACATCAATCTGCATGATCCAGTTATCTAACTTCTCTGCATTTAATTCTCCATCATATATTGGCAAGTCAAATTTAACATCTAATTTAATCAAAGATATTTTCTTCTTTTTATTTTCAGGGCTGTCATGAGGGGTGGGAAACTTTTCTTCTTTCCCTCTGCCTTCAGAATGGCCATCTCGAAAATATTCTTTTGTTCCCTTGTCTTGTTTGGAAGTGGAAGAATCTTCATTTCGACCTTTTTTAAATTCTCTATAAATTTCTTCTACCATGGCTCTCATGGTCATGAAACTGTCCATGAACTAAGAGTTTGATTCCAAGGGAATTTCTTCTGTCATTTTCCTCTTAGGATAGACTCTACCATTTTTTGGGTTAGTTTCAACCAATCCTCCTTCTCCTAATTTAAGCTTTGATCTAGTTAGCGTTCACAAACAATCCAGCACAAGCTTGTCTAACCTTAGCAACCTAAAGCTATGATACCACTTGATATAGTTAATGAGATCTAAGATAATTAATAAGGTATTATAGACTTATGTGCATGGATTAGTCTATGTCATTATATGCAATGGATCGATCAGATTGCGAAATACATAGACTTTGAAGTAGTTAAAGACTATAATAGATAAACACATAAAAACACAGTAGATTTAATAAGGAGTTCACCCAATTCTCCTGGGCTACATCTACTAGTCCAACCTTCAGTGGTGGCCTCTCTATTAAGTCTTCAAATAGAGTTTTTACAATAGTGAGCCCAGTTTGAGCCTCACACACAACAAATGCAATTACAAGAGTTTCACTTGAATCCCTCAAGCTTCCTTTGAGTACAAAGACTCCCTCATAACTCTCCACCTCTATCCTAACTCTGTCTCGCATTTGCTTGCAACACTGCCTACCTGTTTGTGTCTGTTTATGGCTTTTAAAGCCATTCTGGGCTGCCTGTTCTTTTCATCTCCTTTTCCTTCAGTCTCCCGGGCCTCTGTCCATTTGAATCCCTCTTCTAGCATTTCCTAGGTATGGCATAATGCCTGAAGAGGAGGTGGCCACCAATTCTGTAACCGTAGAATGCCTGCATCCCTTGAACTCCATCGAATTCCCAAACGCAACCGTTTTTCATCAACACAGTGAAATAGGCATAAACAGGAAAAATCCACCAAAACATGATATCTTAGACTTCAAAGTCCTTTAAATTTGGTTCAATGCCCTATTGAGTCTGCCCACCAGTAGCATATCGCATATCGGGATGGCTCTGTCTCTGTGCATTTCGTTTAATACGAAAATACACTAAAATGTTGTAAATCCACGCATTGCGGACTTGAAATTCCTTCTAATATTGTTAATGAACACTCTCGGGTCCGCAGCATCGCATCAGCGCCTTTCCTTTTGGTTTTTCGTTTGTTCGCGAAAATGCGATTTACAAAGGAAAACATAGTTTTCCGAACTTCAATATATATGCAATTCTGCCTATCAGATTATCGGGTCCGTAACATCGTTGCCCTTATGGGTATCAGCCCTGCTCCACTGGATAGTTCCAATGTGATGTGGCGATGCAATATATTGCAATCGCTCATCACAATAACCCTCGGGCCATTATAAAGCGCTCCTCTGCATACTCTGACAACAATCCACCGATTTAATATGGGTCGTCGATCTACGCGCTTGATTGACGATCCATATTCACTCCGCCATTCGCTCATTGCAATTTATATATATAAAGCACCGATCCCCGTTGATAGTCTCTACCGATTGCAATTTCCCGATTCGATCTGGACCGTTGATCTGCTAGATCGGACGGCTACTGTGCATCACTTATTCTTCCTGTCTTTCTATTGATTGCACGGGTTTTGGGCCTTCCGATAGTGTTTCTCCACCTGGATAAGGGTGTTTCCTCTGCGTTAACTTTGATCTTTGGGCATTATTTTTAAAGATTTTATGAAGACTTAGATATTTCTCTCAGATCCATTTGGATCAGGTGATGACAAACCCCGTAAAATCATTGGAATGGGTACAATTTTCATAAAACAACAAAATGGAAATCAATGATTATTGAAGGAGGTAAGGCATGTTCCAAATCTGAAGAAAAATCTGATTTCAACAAGGTAGTTGGGAGGTCAAGGCTGCGTAACTAATTTTACAGATAAAACTTGGAAGGTCACTAAAGGAGCCCTGATAATAGCAAAAGGAGAAAAGGTCGGTACCTTGTATTTATGCAATGGTATATCTAATTATGTTAATGCTTTAACCTCTAGAGGAGCAGATACAACATTGTGGCATTATAGGCTCAGGCACATGAATGAGAAGGGGATGTAGATTCTTCACTCAAGAAATTTGTTGACAGGCCTGAAGCATGTTGATTTGGAATCCTGTGAGAATTGTGTTTATGGAAAATAGAAGAGAGTCAGATTCCTCAGAGTGGGGAAAGAAAAGAAGAGCGAGAAGTTAGATCATTTGCATACAGATTTATAGGGACCTTCTCAGGTATCATCTCTCAGTGGCTCTCGTTATTATGTTACTTTTATTGATGATGCAATCATAAAAACCTGGATTTATTGTATTCGAAATAAATCTGATGTATATGATACTTTCAGGAAATGGAAAACTTTAGTTGAAAATGAGACAGGTAAAAGGTTGAAGTGTCTCAGATCAGACAATGAAGATGAATATTACAACAAAGAGTTTGATAGGTATTATTCAGAGAATGGAATTCATAGAGAGCAGACAGTTCCAAGAACACCACAAGAAAATGGTGTGTCAGAACGGATGAACAAGACAATCATGGAGCGTGCAAGGTGCATGGGATTGCATGCAGGATTTCCTTTACAATTTTGGGCAGATGTTGTAGATACTGTGGTTTATCTAATAAATAGAGGGCCTTCAAGCTCCTTGGATGGTGGTATTCCAAAGGAGGCACGGATAGGTAAAAAGGTAAATTACTCATTTCTAAAAACTTTTGGTTGTGAAGCCTTTGTCCACATTAATAAAGAAAATAGAACAAAGCTTGAGGCAAAATCAAAGAAATGTACCTTTATTGGATATGGTGTTAATGATTTTGGTTATCACTTTTATGATTATGAAAAACACAAAATCATTAGGAGAAGAGATGTCATATTCAATGAAAAGGTTTTGCATAAGGATCAGATGCACGAAAAGAAACGGGAAAAAGAAAACAAAGAATACACAGTGCTTAATGAGATCACAGAAAAATTGAAGGTGTATGAAAATCATAATCATCAATAGGTAGAACAAAAACAACAACAAGCACCTCAAACACCTGAGAGTGGTATTAGAAGATCTACCAGGATAAGTATACCCCTTGAACGATACTCTCCTTCATTATATTATTTAGTGTTCACTGAGTCTGGTGAACCAGAACGTTATGAAGAAGCAATGCAGGTAGAAACTAGGAAGAAGTGGGAGCAAGCCATTTAAAGAAGAGATGGACTCCTTAGCACAAAACCAGACTTGAGACTTAGTCCGGTTTCTTGCAGCTAAACAACATTCCAGAATAAATGGGTTTACAAGTTGAAGGAAGAATATGGAGGTAGGAAAAGGTATAAATCTAGACTTGTGGTGAAGGGGTTCGCACTGAAAAATGGTATATAATTTGATGATATATTTTCTCCTGTTGTTAAAATGAGTTCAATCATAACTATTTTAAGTCTAGTAGCAGCTGGATATTTGAATCTTGAGCAGTTAGATGTAAAGACAGTCTTTCTCCACGTGGATTGGGTGGAAGAGATATATATGCAGCGACCACAAGGATATGAGGTAAAAGGGAAGGAGAAACTAGTGTACAGGTTGAAGAAGAGCTTGTATGGCTTAAAATAGGCTCCAAGGAAGTGGTATCTAAAATTTGACAAGTTTATGTCTGAACAAGGTTATACTAGATGTCACTTTGAGCATTGTGTTTATCTCAAAAGGCAAAATGATGGCAGCTATATTATATTGTTATTGTATGTAGATGACATGCTTGTTGCAAGTTCTAACATGTAGGAAATAAATGTGCTTAAAAGAAAACTGGCAAACCCATTTGCAATGAAGGATTTGGGTGCTGCAAAACAAATCCTTCGTATGAGAATAACTAGAGACAAGAAGCATCCAAAATTAATATTGTCTCAGAGTGATTACATTGAAAAGGTGTTGAAAAGATTTAATATGTAGAATGAAAAACCTGTTAGTATATATTTGTCTAGCCATTTCAAACTAAGTAATGAGGTGTGTCCTAAGGCTTAGGAAGAAATGGCTTATATGTATAAAGTTCCATATGCATCAGCATTTGGAAGCTTAATGTATGCAATGGTCTGCACAAGGCTTGATATTGCACATGCAGTGGGAGTTGTAAGCAGGTACATGAACAATCCAGGAAAAGAACATTGGATGGCAGTGAAGTGGATTCTCAAGTCTTTGAGGGGTACCACAAATCAAGCATTATTCTTTGGTGGTTCAAACATTGCTCTATAGGAATATGTTGATGCAGATATGGAGGGTGATAGAGATAACAGGAGGAGCACCACAGGTTATGTGTTTATTGTAGGTGGAACAACTGTTAGTTAGGTTTCAAAACTACAAAGTGTTGTTGCACTCTCAATGATGGAAGCAGAGTATGTTGCTACTATAGAGGCTAGTAAAGAAATGATTTGGTTACAAAAGTTTTTGGATGAATTAGGTAAGAAGCAGGATTTGGACAGGTTATACAGTGACAACGAGAGTTCCATACATCTTGCAAAGAACTTTTCATTTCATTCCATGACTAAACGTATACAACTCAAGTACCATTTCATACGATCAGTGTTGAAAGATGGACAGTTGAAGCTGGAAAAGATACGCACTAGCCAGAATCCTGCAGATATGTTAACAAAAGTTGTAACCAGGGAGAAACTGAGATTCTACTTGGTTTCAATTGGTCTTCAAGTATGATGATGAAGATGAGAAATAGTCAAGCCCAAAGTGGTGCCATTGTCCAGCAAATGAAGTAGCGGTGGAGTTGCTATAATCAGTCTCCAAGTGGGAGATTTTTGGGTGTGGAGCTTGATTATCTTCTTTATTCAAAGGTATCATTGCATTGGACCCCATTTTGTAATGTGGTGGCAATGCCGCCCATATATGTATGCCGCCGGGGGGGTGTTAGACAAAAAATTGTCACCATGAATTTCTACAGTTTGTGTGAGTCCATCAATACTCATACATACCTCCTTTGCAAGTCTTAAACCTAATCTCTTCATGTCAAGCCTTGAAAATGGGAGAAATACCTTAAAAATGTCTCAAATCCTGGTTTCGCACTTTCTCCTAGTATTGCCTACAGTGCCGCACCTAATGGTCATGTTTCCTGCGAACCTAGCCACTCTGTATATTGAATGATGGGTGCGAACCCCTGTAAAAGTTAAAAAGGCGTGAGTTCATCTTAAAACTCATCTTGGGTCACTTCTAGACACTTCTAGAAGGAATATTACGCTGGCAACTCCGCTCCACCTTGGTTTATCCATTCCATAACTAAGGGAGCTAACTCCATGATATGAGGTGCTTATCCCATTGAAGGAGAAACTTATCCTTTCATTGGTGGACCTGCAACCTCCTCCATTTGCACTATAAATTCATGCATTGGGCTGGTTGTAGAGGAGGTTGAAAGCTGAAGATTCTTGAGGGTAAATGCTGTTGAAAACTAGGCTTCCTTTTTGAGCTTGTTAGTATTCATTAATGAACTGAAACATGTTTAGAGAGAAATAGGTTTTCTTGTTCTCTTTGTTGCTAGATATCATTAGATACTAGGGAGATCGGTCTTGTCTGCAGGAACAATTTATCCGGCCGACAAATTGGCGACTCCACTGGGGACTAGTTTGGTTTGGATTTTTTGTTGTCTTTGCTTTGACTTGAGAAACTTAAGTTTTTTTTTTCTGATTTTTCCTCGATTGGTGTGAGTTTGGGTACTGGTTAGATCCTGGTTGATTTTTTATTTTTTGAAATTTTGGGAGAGGACTGCATCCTCTGAGTTTGTTATAGTGCGGACCTATCCGCACTATTACAGTGTAACACAGAGCGGCACCGCACCTGGTTTTACTGGATGCTTGCGAACCCCTGTCAAAAATTTGAAAAACCTAAAATCCATCTACCCAGTTAGGTTTAGTTCTTATCCATAGCTATTAGTATATGCCCAGACCTGCATTTGTCTTGACAAAAGTTCCTTTTGAATTAGTTTTCATTGGCATTTTTGTTTGGAGTGATTTTCTAAGAAGTTTTGTTTGATTGGATTGGTTTTTGCTTGGTCTTGGTAGTAGCTCAGAGATCCGAATCCTTAGAGCCTTAGATCACCCTGGTCTCTCTAGTTTTCTTGCTGAGTTTGACTGGCTTATAGAATCTATCCGTCAAGAGACTTAGATCCCATTTGTCTCTTTTGCAAAACTTTGATTGAACTTGATTAAAAGTTTTGAATTTCATTTTTCTATTAAAATATAATTGGATGTTTTTGATTAGTTTGTTGAGCTGAACAAATTGATCCTTAGTTAGCTTAAACACTGAGTTGAACGTCCTCAAAAACATTTCAAGCGTTTTTTCAATCCATTTTTTGTTTAGATCTCAAGATTAGATCATAGTTTTGAGTTTTTCGTAGAAGTTATACAAGCTTGTTGAAAATTTGTTTTCAATAGTTTTTTAGAGTTTTTCTAGAAATCTTAAAAGCTCTCTTAAGGGAATTGCTTGTTCTTGTAGTTGTTGAGTGTCAAAACGCAAAGGGATTTTCTGTGAGTGTTACGCAGTAATTTTTCACCGTTGGTCACCGTCCTTGTTACCCCTGCTTTTGCACACTAGAGGACACATTTATGGACCTGTGACCAGTGACACAACTTAAAAACACTTGCATTGGATTCTCCTAAGTATGAACTTCAAAATCCCTGAAGACACCTTTTGAAGATTAGCCCTAAAAAATGCCCTTTTTCCATTAGCGTGGGTCCACAGTGTCTAACTCGCGCCAATGGCTCAGTTCCTCCAAAGAGGGCGCGCCCATGGACGCTCTGTCACAGAACAAAGCCCGCGCCACCCAAAATTGGTCATGATTTTTGGCCAACGCGCACTGAAGTGTTTTTTCCTCCATTGCTCATGCAGTTC
>APFE030972602.1:0-36252 GCA_000404065.3 Pinus taeda
TATTCTTGCAGCTATGCAATATCAGTGAGTAGATTTACTAGAAGATTGTTTATTATTCCATGAACTTTCACCAAGGAACCTGTGCAGTGCCCTTTGTTGGTTGCCACAAGAATTGTGGAGACTTAACCTGTAATGGTAAAACCTGAGAGGACATTCAGATGTTAAACTGGGCAGCCTGCGAGTGGAATGTCTTTCTAACGGCAGTTTGTTACACATAAAAATGTGGCAATCTTGGAAATGTATAATTGTTTTCTGCAGACATTGCTGCAATCTTGTGTGCATATATTACACATTTAAGACCTTCATTCCAACGCCTAATTTAGGCAATTTTTTAACCTATTCAATCTTCTTCTTATTGTTTCCACGTTTTGAGATCCGCCTGGTCTAGGGGCATTTTTTGTTTATATTAAAATTCATTATGAGAAACAAATTTCAAATTAAAAATAATGGATAGAGAATGCCATGAAAACTCTGAAAGTGTCGGTGCCATTTCTTTTGGATAAATTATAGATTCTTTACATCTGTAGCCATTTGTCTTACATATCTGTGTTCAGGAATGGAAGGTCGCAGATTATTCACTCATCAAGGGGCCTGACAGATTTAAATAGCATCACTGATATGATCAATAATGCAAATACAGGTTCTGATTGGGGAGGCGGAACAAACCTGGTTGGCGAGCAGCAGAGCCGGTGGCGAGCAGCAGAGCGGGAGGCGCCTAGTCGAGGAGGAAGATCGCAATCGGAAATCGGGCAATGATTCGAGCAGTAGAGCGGGTGGCCAGGGTGATTGAGTAAATCCCGGAGCGTAGATTGAGTAAATCAGGGAGTCGGGGGGCAGTGAGGGCTGAGCGGAGGAAGGGGGGCGGAGCCAGGGAGCGTGGCGGGGGGCGGAGCCAGGGAGCGTGGCGGAGGGCGGAGGGATTGCCGTGAGCGGAGGAAGGGGGGCGGAGCCAGGGAGCGTGGCGGAGGGCAGAGGGATTGCCGGCAGCCGGAGCCGGACAATTTTCCGAGCGGCGACGGAAACCGGGCAATTCCTCCGCCCAGGTAGACTACTCCATTCTTTAGTAAAAGGCGAAAGAATAGTTCGCTTTGTACTGACCACACGGCTCCGTAACTGACACGTTAATTTCCCGCATATTTATAGTTGTTCCCTCGATGTCTCGACAAACGCGATCAATGTGGGACAAAAACACGCACTTTGCATTTCCTACCTTCAGCCACCGTCAAAAAAGTTGTTTTAACGCCAGTGCGTTTGTCTATCCGTGCTTCAGAAATTCAATCAATTTTAAAATTTAGATAAATGGAGAGCGTTGTATTTCTTTTATTTTATGATCCTCCACAAAATACAGCAAAGAAAAGCTATGAATCTTTATGAATCTTTTATTGTTCGCTGTCTCCATTGATGAGCTACAACGCGTTTCATAATAATAGGAAAAGAATACGGTATATCATATGAATGAAGGATTTTACTCCAAAAATCAATTAATAATTTAACGCGATAAAATCAAATTATTTTATATTATATTAATATAATTTTGTTTTTTAAATAATATGAAAATTATTTTAAAATTTTAATAAATATAAAATAATAATTCAATTTTAATACTCTAAGTTGTATTTAAAAAATAGCAAACAACAATGAAACATTGCTTATAGAAAAATTAATAAGCAATCCCTTAAAAAATCTCAAGCTTCACAACCCCAAATCATTCCGTAAGTCCTGATAAATGGCAACCACCTTCTACTCGCTTCTTAAAATTAAACTTTGGCCTAGCCTACATGAGAAATCCTAGCCCTACTAGTTTTGGAGGGTAATTAGAGATGATCATGGGAAAAATATTTACATGTGTGCCGAAAATCTAGGCAATGACAATAATAATGTGTTAGAACTATGAATCTTGAAGAAAGAACAATATTAGCCAAGCATCTTATTTATCAAAAATTGGTAATTGAAGGGGATTCTAGAATTATAGTTTTAATGATTAAAAAAACTACAAAATGGATCCAGCCCCATTAAGGTCTTGGATAGTTGAAGACTAATGGCGGGCTTAACGAGAATCACAAACCTCTTACAAGTAATAGCAACCCTTGTTATATCACATATTTGAAGAACTTGAAATAAAATGGTAGAAAAATCGGCCAATAAAGGTCTACACTACAAAGTAGATATGTTGGATAAAAGTTGCCTCCAACCTCTTCTTGTTGCATTAAGAATCGTGTGCAAAGAAAATTGTAGAAATGGAGAAAGTTCCTTAAGATGGGTGCACATTTGGTGGGGTGACCTCCTCGCATTGACATGATGAGCATCAATTTAATATGGGGTAGCAAAGCACCCATCAAATGGTGCTCTACATGGCCTAGCATACAACTGCAACTGTGTGGTAATTTGGTTAGTTCGTGAGAGGAGGCTATGATGATAGCGTTAGTTTCATGGGAGTCCTAGGAGAAGAACAATCTGTCCTGAATTCTGAAAGCAGGAGCACCCAGGTAGTAATTATGACAATTAATGAGATGGAAATAGCATATCATGACATATGATGGAATAATGAAGATAGAGGAGGAAGGGTTGAAGCTCTAGTTGTAGTTGATCACGTTCCATGCAATTGTTTCTCGTGGGCACTCCCATACTTTTACAATCCTATTATTTTTATAAATTACATGTTAGGAAGGAAGAAAGGACAATGTCAATTCTATAATGGAGTTGTCATTACATGTAGGATTAATGATAGTTTGTGGCTGGAAATACTCAGTTTGGGGCACACTACCTTTGGTTCATTGTGAAATTGGTGAAGGAGAATCAAGTTTACTACAATCTTAATTTCTATGTTACACGACTCTTCATTTGCAAACATTTTGTTATCAATGTTATACAGGAGTTGTGGATTAATCATCTTATCACTTTTTTATCCCCTCTTTGGGACTTCTTATTATAGGAGGTGTGCTTTTTATGACTCCCATTTGGGCTTTCTCGGCCCTCATTTGATCCCTTACCTCCCTTGTTTCTCTCTGATGAGAATGCCCTATTCTTTTTTATGTTGGGTTATCCTTCTCTCCCCCCATCCTCACCTTCCATGCCCTCCCTCTTAGAGTTTCTACTATCTCTCTTTTGCCTCTCCTCTCTATCTAGACTCTGTCTTCGATATCTTAGACTATGTTCATCCCCTCCTTGGTGTCCATGGGTGATGGCAAGAATTCATCTCTCCTCTACTCACTGTGGAGGTAGAAGAGGATGACTGGGTCCATCCCCTACCCTTAACCTTGTTTCCCCCTCTTTTGGCTAAACCCAAGCCCAATCAATAGCTCACGCTACAATGACCCGATATAGAGAAATTATCCCTAAAGTACTCCAAAGAGTAATATGTTATGTGGAAGAACATGTTTAATAATCCATAAGGTTTATTCTAGATAGGAAAGTGGACCATGAAACTAAATAATAGATACTTGACGTGGGCAACTCTATCATAGCACACACCTCCTCCTACATGCAAACCATTAATCTCTATTAGCATATTAAGCCTTTCATGGGAAGAGTTCTTACTAACAAAGTAGGCTCTCTGTAGGAAATGATAATCTGCATGGTAGAATTAATGGACAAGGTGGATATACTCAATAAGAGGGTCTCGATTTTAGCCGAGAAATTGGCAAATTTGACTTCTCCTCTTTGGACAATGACAAGGAGCCCAAACCATCGACTTCGATGGACTCCCTAATTGCATGATGATGAAGCAATCCAGATATTTCAAGAAGAATATCTATCATACTGTAGTTATTTTCATCTTTGTAAGCTCATGGCGTATTTTATTTTTTAGTTTTGCTTCCATTTTGAAAGGCAGTTTGGTAGACCATAGAATACACAATAGTAAAATTTTGAACTTATACTACTGGTCTACTTTCCAAAGTGGCAGACCAATAACTAGCAATCACCATCTATGTATGCCTTTTTTTATCATAATATAAATGGCCTAATCTTAAAAAAATTAAAAATTAAAAATTAACATTATTATTATTATTTGAATGAATAAATTTGTAATGTAAATTAATGTTATAAGTTTTTATTTCTACTCTTATTATATCAAGAAATAGCTTTTTATAAAGATATGTGTTCCTTCTCTGCTCAAGTTAAGAATTGACATTTCATATTTTTAAAAATTATTGATAACAAAAAAATAATATTACAATATTCTTATAAATAAAATTTCAATATACTCCATAAACAAAATATAATTGTTTTAATACAAAAAAGCTAACATGCCATATTTAAAAAATATTAATAATAGAAATTTAAAATATAACTATATAAATATTTAAAATATAACATCTATCTTAAATAAAATAATTTTAGGTCTTTCTCTCTACATCAAGTAGTACGAGGATAATGCAACGATGGACAAATGGTAGTGTTTATACCATGTTGGACAATGCATGCTAAGAGCATAAACTCTTAGGTTTTTCTCGTATACAGTGAACTAAATGATAGAGCTATTGGTTTGGTTTTTCAAGTGGCAGACCAATATCTAGCAACAATTATCTATGTATGCCTATGTATGCCTGTTTTATCATAATATAGAAAACCTACTCTTAGTTAAAAAATAAATAAATAATAAATAAATATGATATTATTTTAAGATTATTATTGTTATTATTATTATTGTACATATCATTTGAATAAATAAATGTGTAAAGTAAATTAATTCTTATAAGTTTATTTTTAATTTTATTATGTAAGAAAAAACTTTTTAAGTCTCTATGTAAAATAGATATGTATTCATTCCATAAATCAAGTTAGAATTGAAATTTCACACATTTTAAAATGTTTAGTAACAAAAAGAAAATATTACAGTATTGTTAGAAATAAAAATATTTCAATGTCCTATAAAAGTAAAATATTTTTATATCATTTTTTTTATACAAAACGTTAATATGTAATATTTAATAAAAATTTAAATATAACCATATAAAATATTTTAATGTCTATCTTAAATCAAATAATTTTCTCTCTCTCTCTCTCTCTCTCTATCTCTCTCTATCTCTCTCTATATATATATTCTCAACATCATGTGGTACGTGGATAATGCAATGATAAGACAAATGTCAATGGTTATACCATGTTGGACAGTGCATGCCAAGAGCATGAGCTCTTGGGTTTTGCTCCCATACAATGAATTGAATGATACATTGCATATCCACTCAAGTACTCGTCTACATAGTGCCAAGGTATTGGGTCATTCATGACAACATCATATATGGGAAACCTACTCAGTAGTGAAAATGATAGAGCACTTAAGTGAGTTAATGTGTAATGTGTGTGACATTTTCCTAACAATTCATCCACCCTTTGTGATTATGCTAACAATCGATGACATAGTTGTGGAATTTCTATAATCCACCTTCAATTCTTGCCACTAAGGATATTTTCTTGTCTAATTTTCAAGCTTGGATTTTGTTTCTGGTTTACGATTGGCTCACAAATTTTATGAATAAAAACTCGGCCTATAAGGGAAGACATCCTTATAAGTCTCCTCTACATTGTGCTAACATAGAGACAAAACCTATTGATGTGGCATTGGCATTCCTCCACTCTACCTCATTTGGTCAGCGTAGTTGGGCATATCAATGGAAGAAAAGGATCATGGCTCAAGGGCTCTCTTACATAGAGATCAAGTTGAGGTTGAAGTTATGACTTTCATTATGGATCTTGGTTCTGATAAGACTAGAGAGACCAAACACCAATGTATGTTAGAGCTATATTATCACATGAAAATATGCATGGCCCAAGATTTAAGGATACATGAATAAGATCAAAAGAAGATGTGGAAGTTCCTTCAGTTGATTGAGAAGAAAAATTTCTTCCTAACTACTCTATTTTCATGGCTAGTCAAAAAGTATGGTGGGAGAATCATGAAGGACATAACAAGCTCATCTAGGAAGACCCCATAGCACTTCCTTCTTCTGCAATAGAGGAAATTTGCAACATTCTTCCTTAGTACCTAAATTTTCTATAATTTTTCTTTGATACACATTCTGCAAATTTGACATATAGCAGGCCACAACCTTATGGATTTCTTAGACATTATTTACTTCATTGTAAACCCTTACAATTTATATTAATTTGTCTTTTGTATTGGATACTTTAGTTTCCCTCTTCAAGCAGATCTAGTTGTTATTGTATCAAAACTTGGCTTCCCTTCCTAGGAGGTAAGATTATTTTGTTTGGGTCTCCATGTATGATCTCTGCTTTCTATGGTTTTTCTCTGGTCTCTTTGTTAGGCATGCTAGACCATTTTGGCAAATGGCACCTAAGCTTAGATAATGACTACTCTATTTTATGCACTATTATTGTAAATAAATAGAAAATGTGTGTATAGAGGGAGATTATTCATTGCGTTGGTGCATTTTATATTACACTATCTAAAAGACGTGTACTTTTTTAAATTCTTAACAATGGAGTTCACACTTAAAATTTTTTAAATCCAATTTAAGGAAAATATTTCAATATCAACTTTAGATATATAAATATTAATTCAAAACAAAACATTTTTATGGTTAAAACATTTAATCTATTTTAACTCTAGATTTATAATGTATTAAAAAACATTAAATCCCTTAACTTGATTTTTATTTTTTAAATTAAAAGAAGCTTAAAAATAATATTTAGTAATATATTGCAAATTAATTTGTAAATTTACACTAGTTTTAATAAAATAAAATTTATTTTTTGAATTAATTTATTTTTTTAATTGAAATTTTAATAATAAATGTATTATTATTCAAATTTTCAATATAACTATAATAAGTATTACAAAATTAAAATTACAGTCATCATTTAAATGAATCCTTCAACTATTATTATTAGTCCCTACCGTCTAGGCATGGGACTATAGTAATCGATTCCATTAGTTAGCATTAGTACATTTAGATATTAATCCAAAGTTTTTATAAACTTCACTTTTTTTATAAAATGAAAGTTGTTTTCAACCCATCAAATTGCCATAATAATTTTGAAGACCAATCAGATAATTGGTGGTCTTATTTGGCCTCCTTTTGAAGCAGACATGCCATATCATTGATATTTTTCATAAGATATCTCTCTTCAATGCATCTAGTTAATTAGTATTTCCTAAATTGAAGCTAATGTTGGAATTAGTTTATAAACATTAAATGCTACGCTATAACGAGGCAAACAAACACTTGTTGTGGAAAACTAGAAAAGGACTAACCATACAACCATATGGTTGTGCGCATGTTGATGTGGTGTGTGGTGTTGACTAATGGGACACTTGTTATTCTTTGTGTGCATGTTGATGTGGTGTGTGGTGTCGACTAATGGGACACTTGTTATTCTTCTCCTAGAAAATTTAGAAAAATAAGTGTTAGCTTCAAACTTTGGACTCAGTTGCAGCTTCAAACTTCTTAGCAGTGCAACTTCAGACTTCTTAGTAGGCCATTGGGGAGGATGGTAAAACATGCCTCTTCTCAAATCGTCAACTCGCATGGAGACATCCTTACCATCTCTTCTCTAACAGTTAGCTCGCATGGAGACCTCATTTCCATGAAGAAAAGAGAAGAAGAAATATGAATCTAATTCCAACAACTTTCTATCTATTTGAATGGGCTCCTGTTACACGTTGTTACAAGTTGTTTTAGTGCTCTTTCCTGTGACTAGTTTGTTATATAGACCCTCTTCTTCTTGAGTTGTGGCTAAAGGAATTCATTCTCTGAAGTTACTTACATGTGGATTTGATTGAGCTTGTTTTATTTGTACAGGGAAGAAAAACCATTTGTTGAGAAATGTAGCTCTGTTCGGATGTTAGCACTTGCAACAAAAAATGGTAGGACATTTGTTGGTGTTGCAAATTTGTGTGGTTTAACGAAAAAATCATAAAATATGAATACAAAATTCAAATGTAAGTATATTACCTTTCTTTATGGCTTTCGTAGTGTAGTACCTAGTCACAGGTAAAGGCGACCTAGGGTACTTAAGGAAGCAAGTTAGAACAGGACCCACTACTGGTAGTTTCAGACATGATGTAACATAACCTATTTCCTTCTCGGCCTGGTGAAGCATCAAGATTACCACTGACTGATGAATGCATTCTCATTTTACTATTGACCGATGAATGTGTTCTCTTTTGGCATGTTGTTGACTGATCAGTTGGCGGTTGGGGACTGAACAAACTGATAGGTGTAATTTGGTTGGGTACATCTATTTTCTGCAAATCCTTTCAAACATACCATAGCCATAAATTTTTGTCTTTATTAGCATACCTTCAATCTCTGAATACATTTTCTTAAAAGTAGCTATAGAACATGAGTTGGGAGTCCTTACGGAGTGCTTAGGGGGTCTGAAACTCTTGCAGTGCTCTAATATTGCTTGCTTTTACGAATCCTTTATGCTCTAAATTCTCGTACTCCCTAAATCTATTACAATTGTTGATAAGTTGGTTCTACGGACAAGAACCCGCATCTGCTTCTTATCTCCTCAAGCTTGCATTAATGGTTGCGCACTCATCATCTGAACAACCAGGAAAGGAAGGAAGGCATTTGGAATGAATGGTTGGATTGAGGATGTGCTTGGGAAATCATTTTGGCTTTCTTGGCTTAGACGGGAAGGAAAGGTTGGCTTGCGCTTGAGTTACATGAATGGCTGGGTTGCAGTGTCGAGAACCCACATCTATCAATTTCAAAATTCGCATCTCAAAGGGATTACTGGTCATACACGTAGGGAGTTTCTGTGAGACATTGAGTTAGCGAGGGAGGAGAGTTTGCAGAGGTTCCTGTTGGAGAAAGAAGTTGCAGGTAAACGAAGCATCGTTAAGAATGTAATGCACGAGGCAGCTTAGGTGGCTCAGACATCGGCGAAGTTTGTGCAGGAGAAGAAATTGGAAGTGAGGCTTGCAGTGATGCATACAAGTAGTCATGGTCCTGGTATGGGTTCTGTTCCTGGGTCCCAGTCCGTCGATGGCAAACTTATCCTCAGCTTGGTGGTGGTGGTGTAGGAACCACGATTCAGGATAAGACAAGCAGCACTTATGATCTGGTAGAGCATATCCAGTATTGTATGTTCGGGTCGTGAAGGCCAAAGAACTCCCTGCCAAGGACATTGGTGGGAGTTGTGACCCTTACATACTTACACATTAGAACTTGTAAATCCAT
Organism: Pinus taeda; assembly: GCA_000404065.3. NCBI lineage: Eukaryota > Viridiplantae > Streptophyta > Pinopsida > Pinales > Pinaceae > Pinus > Pinus taeda. The sequence goes on from APFE030972602.1 coordinate 9,153, forward strand.
ACCTCTGACACCTAGGAAGCATGCTCTTGGCGTGGCAATGTATCTTTTTAATTTAATTTAATTCACTTTATTATTTTTATTTTTTAACATTCTCATACATTTTTACATATGACAAAAAAAATTGTTTTTTGAATGTATAGATCAGAGAAAAATCTGTCCGTTGCCATGTTAACTCACATGCCTACCTTAATTCGATCAATAAGGCCAAGCAGGGGATTTCTCTGGTCTTGTTTCTTCACAAAGCTGGAGACGGAGGAGCATTTTTCGATGCTCGAACCGTATGCGTACCTCTGCGGGTGGTGACTTTAGTGCAGCAAATCTCAACAAAAGGGATCAATAAAATCTTGTTGTGGAAAAACATATATATATTCACTGCTACCCTTGTACTCCCAGTTCTTCAAGGAATCAATGGATAACTAGTGCTTGCTTCAGTCCTTCCCAAAGGCTCCAAACCCTATAGTATAAGGTACATTTTATACTGCTGACTTACATTTCTATACTTACTCTGTAATTTTTTCTAAAGCTTATCGTAGTTATTCATAGAACCGTAGTTGAATCCAGCCCTTCTTCACGTGGAGAAAAACCGTTCTCTGTGAACTTCATATGCCCGAGTCTATTAAAAATGAAGAAATGGACAATGGTGTACAAAGGTAGTTCTTAAAATAAAGGGTCTCTTGAAAGGATTTATTTTGATGAACTAGTGTGGATTTAAATCTTTGGGATGGACAATGGTGTACAAAGGTAGTTCTTAAAATAAAGGGTCTCTTGAAAGGATTTATTTTCTTTTCAAAGGTTTTATTTTCTTTTGGCTAGTGTTGGAAGAATGGGTGTTGACATGAGATTGATTTTAATGGAGAAATGAAATTGGATTTGACATGTGTACCTTATGCATGTGGAATGAGGAAATATATATACATGTATTCTTGGAATGCCTCTTCATAAGACATGTTTGAGAAGAGATTGAAATTCAAATTAAAGAAAAACACTTATGGAATGCTCCTTCAATGATAAAATGATTTCATGGGTTTTTTATTAGGAGTTATCTAAAATCCTATTGGGTCCTAGAGATTCTAGTTCCTTCAGTGGTATGGTTTGCTCGTAATGCCAACATATTTGAGGATAGTATTTGGCCCTCCCTCAAAGTTTCCTAGACTATATTCCTTGTATAAGTCGCCTCAAACCCTAAAGAAGTCACCTTATCTTGAATAAGGTCATATAAATGAGAAAGTCCATATAAATAAGGAGATGCCATCCGGATTTTTTGATGGGGCTAATCAAGAGATAACTCATACTTACCAGATAGGTTTTGTTTTATATTTATTTGATTCAAATTACATTACATGTATAACCAATTTGGGATATGGGACATTTGAGGATAGTATTTGGCCCTCCCTCAAAGTTTCACAACAAACCCTAGACTATATTCCTTGTATAAGTCGCCTCAAACCCTAAAGAAGTCACCTTATCTTGAATAAGGTCATATAAATGAGAAAGTCCATATAAATAAGGAGATGGCATGGGGATTTTTTGATGGGGCTAATCAAGAGATAACTCATACTTACCAGATAGGTTTTGTTTTATATTTATTTGATTCAAATTACCTTACATGTATAACCAATTTGGGATATGGGACAAATAACGAAGGTGAATTTAATGCCTTGTTTGTTCTTATCAAATGTGCATTGTATATAAACATATTTATCTAATAGGTTTATGAGGATTCAAAGATCACTATTAAATGGATGAACACCAAGATACATGTGAACAATATGGGTTTGTTTCATCTTTCTTAAAACTAAAGATTATCTCAAAATAGTTTCAACATATTTGTTACACACATGTTTATCCAAAATTAATTAAGCTATTGAAATACTCACAAAGTATGTTTGATGGTGGATATGAATAAGACGTTTTTTTCCTGAAAAAAAATTCAAAGAGAAAAGACTAATTCTAAACATAGTAGTTGTATAAAAACAATCTCATTAATGATCTATTTAGATATACTTGCTTTTAGATATTGTGTCCTAAATAACTTTGATAGTCTCTTTGTTTACATTGGAATTTTTACAACCAATTAAAATATGCTAAATTGACAATAAATAACACTATATCTTTAAAGATTATAATTTCAATTCTTTTAAACAAATATTTTTAATAAAAAAATTCTTACATTAAAATAAAAAATAAATTACTACAATAAATTATATATATATTTTCCGCCCTCACAAAAATACAAAAAGTAAACCTAGACTCATCACTTATATTACAAAGAACCTCACTCCCACTGCACATTGGGGTGGTAAAAAATGATAAACATAACGAGAAACATAACATATAAATAAAAGAACCACAAAGTTTCCAGCAATCCAAAGAAAACGCTTTATCAACTAAAACTAAAATCCAACTTATTTATAAAAACTCATTATGTTGTACCATTAAAACCTAAAGATCATCTTTAATTCAATAATGTCCTATGGAATAAGTCAGAAGGGGAAGTTGCTAAATTTATTAAAATATGCTCATATAAATTCAAGAGTAAGGTAGACTTCTAAGCAAATATATCCACTTGATTTTTTTGAAAACATAATATAGGTTAGGACAATGTAGAGAAAGGAACACACGAAAACATTAGAATGCCCTATATTTTATAACCATAATTCCACATACACGATAGCATTAACCTATTAGACCTAAGTTATACATTAATAATATCTCACTCAATTATCTTATGGAGCATGGTATGGTTATTATTAACAAGATTTCGCTTCAACGGGGCACATATTTGTCGAAAAGAAAAATAAACCTCTTTAGATAGAGTGTTATAAGTAGAGTCTTTCACTTGACCTAACCTCTAACATGAAATTAATTTTCACTTCTAGCTTCTTTTTTTTCTAACATATTGTTCAAAAAAATCACACACTCATTTTAATGAATAATATTAAAAAAATTATTATTAAGAGCAATGTAAACATACTGCAATGAAAATTAATCAGATGATAAACTTTTAGCATCTTTCATTTGTTTTTAGAATATATTAGTTCATAACCATGCATGAATGCCGTCTGAACTAATGTTAAATCGTGGAATAATGGAAATATATCTTTATTCCAATTTTGAATTTAATATATTTAATTACTTCATACTATTAATTTTCAAAATTTACATTTATTTCAATTTGAATTTAATATATTTAATTACTTCATACCATTAATTATCAAAATGTTACATATGACATAAATTCAAAATGTAAAATGTTACATATGACATAAATTTAAAATGTTTGGAAATGTATAATTAAATATATGTTCTAAATGATTTATAAAAAAATGATACATAGTTAAATGTTTCTATCAATTATCTTGAATAGACATATATTTGAGAAGAGCATTCAATGCATTGTTGATTTCTATTAAAAATACTAGCACAACCACATTAATAAATCTGGTTGATTATTTAGACATCAACTAATATATGCTTTATTATAAACTTAATTATTATAAACATAATATCAAATCCATTATTATAATCCGTAATTTATAAATCTATATATAAACCCTAATATTAAATATTTAATATTATTAATTTGAAAAAAAGAAAATATTGTATTATAAATATTAATATATATTATATATTAAATAAAACCAAGAGAATAATACTATACATAAGGGATTATAAACCCAAGAGAATAATATTACACCCAAGAGAATAATATAATCCTATGGTATATAAACCTTTGGATAAATATTATAAACCCTTATATAAGCATGGTTGACCATTGTTAACCGTGGTTGATTTTCATAATGAGATAATCTTTGTCACAATGCGACATTGGACCATGGTTGACCATGATTGATATTATAAACCAAATAGAATAATAAACCCAGGAGATTAATACTAAAAATCCAAAGGATTATAAACCCAAAGGAATAATATTAAACCCTAAGAACATGAACCCTTAGATTAATAAACCCAAGGGATTGATATTAGAAACCTAAGGGAATCATATTAAACCCTAAGCATATTAAACCTTTGAATAATAAGCCCAAGGGATTGATATTATAAATCCAAGGGATTGATATTATAAACCCAATGTATTAATACTAAAAACCCAAGGAATTATGGCCATGGTTGACCATGGTTGACCATGAAAACTAAAATAAACATGGTTGACCATGCTTGACCATCATTGATTTTCATATGAAGACAATCTTTGTCACAATGTGACGTTCGACCATGGTTGACCACGATTGACCATGGATGACCATGTTTGATTTTATCAGCCATGTTCGACCATGGATGACCATGTTTGATTTTATCAGCCATATTTGACCATGGTTGATTTTATCAAACATGGTTTGACCATGTTGATCTCTATCAAAATATTACAAGATAATTATTAATGAATCTATTTATTTTTTATATTTTTAAGATTTTAATTCAAATCAAAAGAGGACAAAATTTATAAAATGGAATTTTACTATAGAAAAAACTAACAATGATACAATTATAAATTTTATTCATCAAATTTGTGATAGAATATAAATATGAGAAGTTAGAAATAGGAATAATTTGAGTATATGAAGGTGAGGGTAGTGGAAAATATGAGAGAGGGGTAGGGGAAACAATGGATAAAACATAACATAAGTGAGAGGGTTGGGGAAATATTAGAAAAAAAATATTATGTTTTTTCTACCCCCCATATATGAAGGTGGGGTTGGGGTGAAGAATATGAATATATATATATATATATATTATATATATTATATATATATATATATATATATATATATATATATATCTTCCACCACATTTGTTAGAAAAATGAGGAGAGATCAATGACGATTGATTGCACACAACAAATCACACTTGATACCATTATTGATCACGATATATAAAAATATATAGGAAATAAATTACTGACTTCAACACATCTAGATTATGACTGCAACTCATGCATTGGAAACAACAACATCTAGATTGACTCCTTGTAATTCCTAATGACAACTACTCATGAAATGGAAGCATGACTTCCAACACCCTCCCTTAATGCTTACATGGAAAACATTGAAAACACATAATACAACAATAATATTAATCTTTGTTTGACTAGTCTTCATCAACACTTACACCCACTTTGAAATATTGCAAACACCTCTCTTTCTTCACTATAACATCTTCAAGCTGAGACATAACTGCTTCAGACCATCTTTGACATACTTTGTAGAATTGATGTTTCTCAACCTCCCAGAGCAAGACATGTCAGTCTTGATACTGAACCATCCTATGGACACACCTTCATATTTTGAACACATGGCCTTCCACTGTATTCCTCAGTTATCTAGGAAGGCAATATGGGTACTGAATGTATTCAAAAGTCAATTATACAAAGTGACCTCTTAATATCATAATAAAATTAACCTGTAAGTTGATGTTCGTGGCTCCACACGACACCACCAAATTATAACAAACTATATATAATCAAATAAGTGATATGTTCTTATGCCATCATATGCATCAAGGACCACCAATTTGAGAATATGTTCATTTGTTTTATAATTGGTTCTTCATTTGATTTTTCCCAACAACTCCTTTTCACCAATATTTTTTTTTCCCAACAAAATCATTTTACAAACCAACCTAAATAATCATATAAAAACCATAATACCAAAAATGTTTTCTGCACAAATATGAAAAATGATAAAAGATAGCATAAAAAAATAAGAATATTATGAGGCACAATGTTCTTGATGACCTCCGTTATCTGTCCACCAATACTTCAGCATAAATATTTCATGGCTCCACATGTAGAAAAGTCCTTTTCCTTTCCTCTCCAAGACCAATCATCTTCTGAAGATCAACAAAAGACAAGATGGATAATTTTCTCTGAGGTTCAACTATATTGGCAATATTCCAATGCGAAGTCCAAGGAATATTCCAAACAGAATCAAAACTGGTTCCACCACGGATACCCAATAGAAGATAATGAGAGCCCAAATTCAATTCAGGCCTTAGTCATTTGGGTCATAGTCTGGTAAATATTACATTAAGCCTCCAAGGAGAATGGTGGTAGCCAAATGGAGTTCAAATTTTGGAGCTAGCTGGTGGCCCTCTTAAGAAGGGCAATCTTGATGGCACGTAAAGTCATTTTCTAGATCTAGAGAATTTGATGATGTGCAAGATTACTTAACACTTCAGAAACCACAATTTACACACCAAGAAAAAAAACCACAAAATTGAGGCGTTTGTGTTTGTCTATCCAACTGTTTGTGCAACAGCATAGCCCATCCTTTGTTTTTAGCCTCATCAGCTTGCTAAACAATGCCACAAAAATCAAAGAGACCACCATCATGGCCACCATTCCACATCTTTGGAAACACATAGACTATTGAGCAGATGAAAATCCATGTGATCCATTTGGACAAACAAATAACATGTGGCCTAAACGTTGTCCTCTAAGGCGTAGACTGTACAACAACATCCATGGCACTTGGTTGCCCATAAATGCTCACAAAAATTACACAACACTACTGGTTGCATATGGATCTAGTTCTCAACACACAAATCCACAAATCTACAAAAAAAACAAAATATATTTAGACAAACACTTCACATGCCACAATATCTTATCTTATTCTATTTGCATAGGAATAATAACACTTAAGACTCTATCGCGTCTTCCTGGCCCTCCTGTGAAGAAGTTAAGCCAGAATATGCTCTGATACCATGTTAGAAAATTGAGAGAGATTAGAGAGCGATTGATTGCACACAAAAAATCACGCTTGATACCATTGTTGATCACCACAGGTACAAATATATAGGACATAAATTACTGACTTCCCTCCCCTCCCCAATCCACCATATTCCTAAAAATCCCCACCTTCTCCTGCATATATGAGGATGGGGTTGGAGGGAAATAATATGTTTTCTCCAATATTTCCCACGTCCCCCACCATCATATATGAGAGAAGAGGTGGGGGTGAATATTGGAAAAAAATATAATACGATGGCGGTTGTGGTGGGAAATATTTGGTGATACATATTTACATGAAGGTGGGAGTGGGGGGGGGGGGAATATTAAGAAATACATATCATAGAAATTCCCACCTGTAGATCACCTGATAATGCAAATATACTAAAGCAAAATACTTGATCTACTTCTACAATCAATTTAGCGGAAACTTAATCAAATATGAGCAACATCAGTAAGAAAACATATAACTGATATGGAGAAATCAGTCACACATAACAAAGAAAAAATATCTAGGGGAAAGCACCAACCTAAAACCCCAACTCTGTATTATCATACAAGTGGAAATAAGTTCAGTATTTGAAGCATCAAGTCTTTTTGTCCTAATACAGCTGCCAGAGCTGTATTTGAAGCATCTGTTGAAATGTGAAAAGGTAGTTTCCAATTTGGACCTGTCAAGATGGGTGCTTCAAAATTTTTTGTTTCTAAAGCCTCAAATGCTAATTGGAAAACAAGATTCCAATTGAATTCACAATCCTTGGTGAGTAATTTGAAGAGTGGGGATGTTATTTTAGTGAAATTTTCTATAAATCATCTATAGTATCCTGTGAATCCTAGAAAACTTCGAACATTCTTTTGGCAATTTGGAATTCATAATTTAGAGATGACTTCTACTTTAGATTTATCAACTTTAATCTGATTCCCTGAAATGTGATGCCCTAAAACAATACCTTCTGTAAACATCATAAAACATTTTTCATGGCTTAGTGAAAGGTTTGCTTCCTTATATCTTTTAAGAACTCTTTCCAAATTTCCCAAAGCTTCTTCAAATGTATTCCCATAGACTGTAAAATCATCCATATATACCTCTACACAATCATGTATTAGATTAGAAAACATTCATAGTACTGCTCTTTGGAATGTTGTAGGTGCATTACATAACCCAAAAGGAAGTACTCAGTAGGCATAAGTTCCCCATGGACAAGTAAATGTGGATTTATCTTGATCTTCAGGTGCCACCTGAATATGATTATAACCACTAAAACCATCCAAGAATGAGAAATACTTCTTACCTACTAATGTATCTAACACTTGATCTATAAAGGGCAAATGAAAATAATCTTTAAGGGTAAATTTATTCAATTCTTAGTAATTGATGCACACCCTCCATTTACCATTCTTTTTAGGCACAATCACTAAAGGGGAAACCCATTGGCTGTCTGAAATTGGGTAAATGAAGTTTACATTCAACAGTTTTTGCATCTCTTCTTTCACAATTTCCCTAAGATTTGGATTCATTTTTATCTGAGTTTGTCTGATAGGTCTACAATTTTCCTCAATGTAGATGTGATGTATACAAGTCTTAGGACTAATTCCTTTCATGTTAGTATATTCCCAAGCATATGTAGCAGAATGTTGTTGTAATGTCTTGATTAGCTTTTCCTGTTGTAATTTCTCCAAGTTATTATTTATGTTCAATGTTCTCCCTGGAAAGATTTCAACCGTAGAGCTACCAAATTCTTCCATAGAATAAAGAGACATCTGCCTAGATGACAAATATTCAATATTGGATTTTTCTTGAAATTGATCATGTTCATATTCTTGAGATGATTCAAAATTTTCCATTGTATTTAATATTTGACTATCTTCACTAATATCTGAAATAGTAAAGAGAGGTCGAATGTCATTTTCATCATCAATCCATTCTTTGTCATCTATTTTTATTATTGTTCTTGCTGGAGGATATAGAGTGCATTTCCTTCTTGAATTCCGAATAAAAAATATACATATCACCAGATCTACAGCTAATGAAAGCATCAGCTGTGGCCAACCAAGGTCTTCCTAATATGAGTGGATGTCCTCCTAGATTGTTCTTGGGGGTTAAGATCATAAAATCAACAAGATATTCCCAAGAATATAAGGATACTGAAATATCTTCTAACACTCCATCTGGTTTGATTACAGATCTGTCTGCTAATTAGTAATGTAGGTGTGTAAAAAAGATTAGGAAGCTTGAGTTGTTCCATGGTTTGTTTGCTCATGATTTTTATTGCTGCCCCTAAATCAATCAATGTATTTGGAATTTGAACACCATTGATATGTGTTTTCACAATTGGAATTCCTGGATCTACATATTTTGTATGGAAATTTTTCTCGTCATTATATCTGTTATTTTTCCTACCAGGTGAATTATTTTTGTTTCTTTTGCTTTTCTTCCTGGTTTCTTTATGCTCAACTCCTTTATTGTTTTAGCTAGAATTGGAATCTCCTTAATGTCTTGTAACAAAGGAATTTTGATACAGACATTTTTCAATTCATCTAGAAAATCATAATTGGGCAACATGATCTGCTTTTCTACTCCTCTATCAATTTGTAGTCTTTCAGGAAAAGGAGGTGCAAAAGTAGATACTAGCTGCTCAATGATAGGAGTTGAGTTCATTGGTTCTTTTTGTTTTTCATTTTTAGTATTTTGGTTTTGGAGAGATGTTCCCTCAAAAATTTTATTGGGCTATAGAGAATCTTCTTCAGAATTGTCTTATTCCTGATTAACTACAGAAGATCTTTCCTTTTCTAATATCCTACCAGATCTTAGTTGAACATCATTGAGATCTAGAGGAGTGATCATATAAGTTGGAAATCGTTGTCCTTCCACCATGTAAGTATTCTGAGGATTTTTATTGTTGGGGTTTGGTAATGGTTGGGCAAGGAGCCGATTTGGTCTCTACTGAAATGACAGTAAGAGTTGAGGAATTTGGTTTTGTTGTGGAATTTGTTGTGGAAATGGTAATGAAAGTTGAGGGTTCTGATTTTGAAGTTGTGGCTGATGATTTTGTTGTGGAATGTGTGGGGAGAGATAATTCTAATATGATGGAGGACATTGATAATATTGAGAAAATCTCCCATAAGGATTTTGTACTCCTTGTGCCCAAGGTTGAGATTGATATTGAGGTTGAGGCCAAGGTTTCTGCCAAGAATTCCAATTTGGTAGGGGTTGAAGATACATTTGATTGTTAAATCCCTGATTTTGTGGTCCCTGCCAAGGTTTTCTAGAGACAAAGCAAAGAGGTTCTGCTGAATTTGGAACTGTTTCTTCTTGAAAAACAACCTTAAGACCTGGAATCAAAGGACAACCCTTGGTTTCATGATTCTCTGTGCAAATTATACAAGTTTCTATAATTTTTGCATCTAAAGAGAATTCTCTTAGAGCATGTTTTTTTTTGCATTTTGGACAGAAAATAGCTAAAGCATCAACCTTGGTTTTCTGCTTGTTTTGCAACTTAAGGGTGTCTATTTGCTCACTAAGACTCCCTAGGTTATCTATTTTGAATTCATCAATCATATTATCAACTTCTGCCCTACTCACTGATCCAGTTGTAGGCTTATTTACTCTAACAAGAGAAGGATCTCTTGGACCCTTCATAGTTTTGGATTTCCCTCTTGAGAGATGAACACATACTTCTCCTATATCATTTAATGGGAGTTGATAGATATCTCCCTTCCCCATCATGTTAAGGATATCTATCCACTCATCTCTAAGGCTTTTAATAAAAGAGCTTTTAAGGTATCTTCATCTAAATTGTCCATCTTTTCTCTTTTCAAATTATAGTTGAATCTTCAATCAAATCCTCTAAATTTTCATCCTCTCTTTGCATCATTTTTAACACTTCATCTTTGTGATTGGTAGGCATGCAATAATCCAAATACCTATCCAAAAACACTTTTTTCGTGTCATTCCATGTTCTAATGGATTGAGTGACTAACCCCATGAACCACTTCAAAGCAGCTCCTTTCAATGTTGAAGGGAACAACTTAAGTTTTTGAGAGTCTTCTAGATAATCATAGGTTCTGCACAAGACTTCAAACTCAAATAAAAATGTTTCAAGATCCTCACTTTTTAACCCATGGATGTTAAGGAGGACAGAAGGTGAGATATTTTTCATTGTGGCGTTTGTTTCTTCATCCACTATAGGGAATCCAAAAGAATTATCTATTTCCCTATTTCCTCTACCTTCTCCATTATTTCCTCTGCCTCCTCCATTATTTCCTCTACCTCTTCCTCTACCCCCTCCTCCAAACAGTGTGAATTCTCCATCCTCTCCTTCTTCTGCCATTATAGTTTCTTTAGGGTCGGTATAGGGTTCAGCCTGCAAGGTTACTTTCTCCTCCTCTGGTTCTTCTATTAATGGAATATGGGAGATAGGTTCTATTTCTTCTTCCTCACTAGGTATTCCTAATTCTTCATCTAAAATGTGCTCCCCTGTGGAGGTGAAAAAGGCTACTCCTGTTGTTGGATATTCAAGATTTTTCTCCTCTAGGACTGACTTGGTAGATGAAGTAGGAGATTCTTTTGATTGGATTTCTACCCCTAGAATCTCAAGAGTTCTATGGCTGGGAGTATGAGTTTGGGATGGAGGTGTATCTTTTTTTGTTCTTGGTGGAGTAGGTGGTGTGGTAGGAATTGAACTCCTACCTTTAGCTATAAATCTACCCCTAGAGTCTCTTTCTCTATGCATATCATTTTTTTTTTAATGTAAGAGATAAAGTTACCTAGTTACACTTCCCCGACAATGACGCCAAAATGCTTAGTCAATTTAGTTTCCTAAATTGCTTTGCATATATTATCAACCAAGGCTCGTAAGCTGATGAAGTGTAGTGCACCGTATGTGCTAGTTAACCATTCTTACTTCGTTGTTTTGAATTTTTATATTGTTTTGTTTTGGAGGTTTCCTTGATTACTAATGATGTACAGTCTGAATTATGAGAAACTGAGTCTAAATTCATAAAGGTGAACTAATCAAAATATAAGTTCAAGGGAGGAAAAATAGAGCATCTATCCTATTTTTTCATTTGATCTTAAGTCAAAAATTAAAAGGTGAAATTTGTAAGGCCAAATAATTAGAGAGAATGAAGCTGACTTAAGCACTTTTAGTTGCCCAAGCCTTCAATTTTGAAAGATAACTTTCTTGAGATGGCATACAAGCAACTTACTGTACTTTATAGTCCAAACAAATAAATCAAATATGCAGAGAGTAACTAATTGATTTCAATCCTCATGTGAAATGAATGTTTAACCATTTAGTTTAGGATGGATATCAGCTTGAAATGGCGACCAAAAACATTTATCCACACAGTGCATTGGCAATTTAAACTAGGAAATAAATAACAAGGAAAAAACAGTAAGTAAAATAATCAACAATGCATCCTTGTTACTTTTCCTCCTTACCCTGTTAAAACAAAACAAGTTTCATTTATGAAATAGATAGGAGAAACAAGACTACACCATCGAATTCTAACATTATGCTACTAAACAGAATTGAAAGAAAACAAACTATAGAAAATGAACCTAAACTACAAACATTGCTAAAAGTAAATAATGAAACTAAATTGAATAGTAAACAAAAGAAAAACCTCCTTCAGTATAGTGGCCCTCTGCAACTAACTGAGTTGAGCTGCTAACTAGCTGAAGATACTCTTTCAAATGATCACTTGGTCAAACACGACTTCATATTATTAACAGGAAAATAAGTTCCAAAATTACAGAGCTATGAGTCTGAGCTTAATACATACAAAAATTTGAACTCCTTCTCAGTTCTGTATAATTGATATTTAAAGAAACATTCCTAACTGCCTTTAGGTGGTTTCCACGTATTACAACAGATCTGCGTAAATGGTTGATCAACTACAGGTGACTTTAAGTCAGAAAGATGATTGCATGAAACTATTATCACCAATGGTTGGTTCGAGTTAATGCTGCAACAAAACTATCAGATTTATTAATTAGCCACGAAGAGTGGACACAAAGTCCTATTGCTCTCGGGTTTCTTCGTTTGACTCCATCTTTGACTGCGGTCTTGAGCTAGATTTTTTGTTGATATAGGCTGGGTGACTAGGATAGGATCCATGTCGAGACAATTCCAGAGATGACCATGTTGTCGGTTTCCTCATTTGACACCTATAACCTGTTCAACCATGGAAGTAGATACAGAACACACGGTTAGCTACAGAATGGGCTACATTCCGTAGCTAATTTGCAAAAACTTATTTCAAATAGAAAAAACGTAAAAGTATAACATGTCAATCATTTAATGTCTTCCTTGAGACAAGATTTATCATTTATCAGTGATGGGGATCTGTTGTTTATGGAAAAGTAAGAGAAATAAGTGAGAAAAGTTGTCAAAGAGAGAGTAATTATGAGGACAACAGTTAGGTAAAGTGTGTTTATTTAGTATCTACTTTTTGTAAGCCACAATCCAATATGTTCTAGACATGAAGTGATCCGACGATTAATTCTCTCCACGGTATTACCGACACTTGATCTGTGGCTTAACACCTGATTGGTCCATCATCTCTATTTAAAGAAAATGGAGGGTGATTTGTTTTGTGAATATTTATGAGAGAAGATTATGTAAATTTTCTCTCTTTTTATTAATAATATTTCCTAAAGTGGCCACGTTGGCTCAGGCCATGGACTATTTCCCTCTTTAAGGGTTTTAAGCATGTCAAGAATACTAGTGTATTGATATGTGATCTGTTTGTGAGTGGTGCCCTTTGGTATTCAATCTGTTGGGTAGCGGAGGCCCCACGTAACGGTTTTGGGGCTCAAAAGCCCGCAATTTTGGGTAAAAGTATGGTAAAGGCTCCGCAAGGTGCACGGAGCACGGATTGTAATAAGTCAAGTCAAAGGGTTTTCTGCCCAAAAATAAGGTAAGAAAATAGAAAGTGAGTCGGTCCGCGGACCCTAGAAATGTATAAATAGAGCAAGGCTCTATAGGTAGAGTCAGTTTTAGTTTTGGATCTTGAATGTAATAGGTTTATGAAGAAAAGGGTCTTTGAGCATATGTAAGTCCGAGTCAAGGGTGTTGGCAGATAGATAGAGGCTCTACAGCTGTGTGCGCAGAGGCCTGATAGAGTTCGCAACTGTGTGGATGGACCCCTGCAGCTAAGTGCGCAAGGCAGATCTGGTTGTATTGACGGAAGATAAATAAAGATAATATTTTCTGAATCATTGTGTGCTTTCTCGTAAATCTATATGTTTCCTATGTTCTAAATTTACGCACTGTATTTAAGAATTATGATTGCACACATGGGTTTTATTGTTAAATGTTTGCTTAAGGACCGTAAGACAAAGATTAGATCTATGATAAATTCATTAATAAGAAAGTGTATAGCAACACAAAGTGGTGCGAGGTGACAAAAAAATTCGCGACCACTCTAGACCACATCCAGACATCCCAAGGGCGTGAAAACCTGGTTCCAGCACCCTCCCATACTACCTCGGGTGATACTTCAGTCCGCGCCCCGTGGATTGTTGCTAAAAGGGCTGGTAGTGTGGAATTTGTTCGGCTAAAACACTTCTAAAACATGGGTTAGGCCCCTACAAGCCAACAAATGGTTTCGTTGCTGGGACTAGGATCTGCCTAAGGGATGTCTGATGTCGAGACGCTAGAACCCTACGAAGAGAGAACTTGAATATTGGTTGGATCAGAAGCTTCATGAGTTCGTGGTTTAGGAAAACAGAAATCCATGGATATCAAAGGAAAGGTGGTTGGATTTTTACATATACATAGAGATCCACGAGATCTTCTTTGCGTCCTTCTCGATAGAGGTGTATGAGTGGATCACACGGCTAGTTGATAGTCAGGGGAGGTGCAGACTGGATTAGCCCATTGTGTGGACTCCAGAGTTGGTGCATAGGCTGGAAGCATCCGAAGATAAAATCGCGCGGGCAGTAGATCACTGGTTGGATCAAATAATAGGAGGGTTTATCACCGAATTCACGATAGACACGACTGTGAGTTATATTGAAGCAGAAAGGTGATTTCTCCAAGGACTGTGGAGTAAGTACATCAAATATTTGAATACTTGGATTAAAATGTTGTTATGTGAAAAATGGATTATGTGCATTCATTGATGTATGGAGTAACGCGGAGCGGAAAAGCCTCATTAACTACCAAAAAAAGGAAAGGATGTGCAAGCAGGCTCGACCAACCGGGAGAGGAATAGAAGTTGAAGAACAATGTTAGCAGTCGGAATCAGGTTTTTCTTTTATTGGAAGGGATAGCCATTCACATGAATTCTATCCATTCCAAGCAATCCCCATGGACTCATTAACGCTCTGGATGAACGATTTGGCCTCAACTCAAGGACCGCAAGCTACCAAGGAAATGAAGGATTAGAGAACAATCCTCTGATTTCTATTTCACGAGAAAGGGAGGAAGAGCTCGCAGGTTTTTCTCCAAAAAGTGCATTCCAGTTGATTAAGCAGCGCATTCCATTGATACCACCACCGTCCACGCCATCACCTACTTCACCTACATCAAATCCATCTTCATCTACCCCACCTTCTCCACCATCAAAGGTTCGGATGGCGAGTGCAGTCAAGTTGCCGGTATTTAGAGGTGTAGGAAATGAGGAACTAGATCAGTTCTGGTTCATGGTAAAGGCTGTATGGGTAGCCCAAGGCGTAACGGATGATAACGTAAAGAAGGCTACTTTGGTTAGCGCGTTGTAAGACTGCATGTTAACGTGGTATATAAAGTACTCGAGCGATCACCCGAATGCGGGAATAGCGACGATCTAGGATGCATTGAACAAAGAATTTAGTCAGCCGAAATCAGAGACGCAGTCGATCATCCGATTCAAAGAGATCACGATGTTACCTGGTGAAACTTTGATCTGCGAGGCTAACATGATGCTGATGGATGTGCAGGAATGTACGTGGTTTGTGGTATCTTTGACACCACATCTGAGGACGACGTTATCACAGCAAAAGATCTCAACCCAAGCTGAAGCATTAGAGACAACAATGAGGTTGCATGAAACTCCAATGCAAGATCTAGGGTTGAGAGTTCAAAAAATCCACGCACAGAAACAAAACCTGTTCTTAGAGATGCGAAGTTTGAAACAAGGCCAGGCGCCTCAGTCAGAGGCACGCGAAGAGGTGTGGTGCATCAAATGTAAGGGCTAGGGCCATGATAAGGATCATTTTCTGCTCTTCGCGAATTATGTGGTGGGGGGGGGGACCGGTACCATTGCGACCAGAGGTACAAGTAGGGCCAAGCACAATGCTCACACTCTGGTGCGCGATCTGTCAGGTAGGGGGAAAGCATGCCATGGACAACTATCGTCTATTGCAGAACCTGAGACAACCCCCCCAACAACTATTTTGCAACTTTTGTAGGACGATGGGCCATGACGAATGAAATTGTTGAAGTTATGAGTTATTGATGGATTGGACGCCTGCTTACAGGATGCAGATGGAGGCGCAAGGTTAGGATTCAGCTGCAGCAATAGCACAGGGCGGATTCCAGGGACACGAACGTGGACGAGGGGGAATGGGACCCAGATGAGGACGGGGACAATTAATCTTCTATAACTGTGGGGGACCTAGGAACTACACACGTGATTGCACGAACCTGACCAGAACATGTTGCCTGTACTATTACCAATTTGACCATGAAGCAGTCAATTTCCCCACACTAATTGCCCAGATGCGGGAAAAAGGGGTGCTTCAAGCTACTCTGACTCAAAACGTCCAAATGATGAAGGTTGAACTGCACAAGGAAGATCCTAACGTTAACATGATGCTCCAGAGTGGTGCAACTATGGGAGAACATAAAGGGAAGCAACGGGAGGAGGATGCATGGGTTCGTAAGGCCCCTGCAAAACAACCTGAATTTGATTTGGAGCACACGAAGGAAACATTTATGGATGCTAAGGAGAGCTTCACGAAGGCTTCTACTTCGGGTATCAAGGATCAAACTGAGCCGGAGAGGGATACTTCTATGCTAACTACCTTTTTAGATACATGCATGAAGATACTATGGGACACTAAAGCGGTGAAGAGATTGCAAGAGTTGATAACTAGGTGCACAGGTTCGGATGAACTGCGTATGGTCTGGAAACTAGGTAAAAATGCATTGGGCACCGGGCGGGAAATGTGGTTGACTGCCCAGATTGGAGACTATGAAATGGATCAGGTCATTCTGGACTTGGGGTCAGATGCGAATGTCCTACCTAAATAGATCTAGGAGCGCATGGGTAGGCCTGCAATACAATGGTCTCCTATCCAATTACGACTTGCGAACCAATAGAAAATCTTGCCTATGGGGAGACTGTAAGGAGTTATAGTAGATATCGAAGGTGCAAGCACACAAATCGATTTTGAGGTTATAGAAATTGTGGATGACAGTAACCCATATCTTGCATTATTAGGGATAAACTGGGCAATGGATATGAATGGAGTCATCAACCGGAAGAAACGAAAAAATGATATTCGAGAAAAAATCTCTCCGCGTAGTGGTTCCGCTGGACCCAGCCGAAGGGGCGCGCTACATTGAGCCTATGCGCGATGAGGACAACATCGATGAATTGGACTGTATCTACTAGATCACAGTGCAAGATCAGGACCAAGTGAATCAGACAGTGGACAAGAGAATCTGATGGGAACGTGACAGTTCCTGCACGTTGGACTCAGATGAAGAGATTGAGCGATGGCAGAACCAATTGCACAAGGTAACAACGCTAAATTGTAATATGATTGTTAGATCACTACGCAGTGTAACAATAGAAGAAAGGGAGCAGCCAACCAATGAGGGTGCAATGAAGGTGGAGGGACTGATAGACCGATGTGAAATGGCGAGTTTCAGACAAAAGCAGTTGGGTGCGCAAGCGGGGCCACTGTGCATGACATCTACTCAAGGGTGGAGTACATGGCAAAAGACTAGGCAAAAGTGGCACGAATATAGGAGGCAGGTGTGCGTATGGGTTGGAGGGCAAATGGGGTGAGCATCCATCGATAGTTTAGGGCGCAGGTGTATGTTGTACAGACACCTAACCGAATAAGAAGCACAAATCCGAATTCACCGCAACGATCCAATCCGCCAGCTGCCCGCGACGAAGTCAGCAGGAAAATAGGGGGGAGAACGAACAACGTCCGCCCAATAAAACGACCCACTGGGAAGTTTTGGATACCATGGGTTTGATGGGCCTATAACAGGAGGGGCCGAAGGTGAGCTTGTTAATAGTAAGACAGGAGGGAACCTAGAATAGGTGCAGTAGCAACAGTCCTTGTAAAATCAACAAAGTATGGGCACGCTTGAGAACAAAAAGCCCACTAGTAGAGGATGGCATCAGCAAGATGGAAGTGGCGATGCACATGTGGGCCGCGCAAACCTGCACATAAGGGAACCAGGCCTGACCAACTCTACCGCAAAACAAGATGTGACCCTGCTATCATGGTTGCAATCGCACCAACGGAAGAACATACCCCACACAATAGCGCACGAAGCGATAACAGAGACACAGGCACTCGAAAGGTGCCTGGAGCCCGAGGTAGCAGGAAAGCTGAAACCTTGCACCTGGGGTGCGACCACCAGATTAGCTGTGGAAAGCACAGTCTCAATGCCCCAAGCAATTGAAAGAAGGCGTGAGACTATAAACAAGTCTGCAGGAGGCCGACGCAGAAAGCAGGTTCCGTGCATAATCATTTGGTCCGCAAAATGTTGGCTGCGCTATAGGGGTTGCGCTACTGCACGGAAAGGTCAGGAGGTGACTGTCAACGCCACTATTCCTGACAAGAAATTCGAGTTACGACAGAAAGAAGCAGGCAACTGGCCATTAAGATAGGAGTTCCCAGCTCGATATAAAAAGATCTGCAGCCAAGATGCTATTAATGAACCAGAAGTGGAGGGAAGGGACCCATTTAACCAACAAGTGGAACAGGCCATGGTAGAGGCCTGCAGCAAGGTACTAGAGTTGGCTATCCCAACGGAACTTCCAACAACTGACAAAATTCATCACATGGTCGCAGGAGTTCATAAGGCCCAAGAGGAGGCCATGAAAGCTCAGTGGGAATTAAATTTACAAATTGTTGAGCTAAGACTAAAGGCGCAGCCACCCACACCCCCGCAAGTTCGAGAGCAGTGCTGTGGCACAATTTAAGCAAGATTGGAAGTGATAAAGCACGCTGTCCAAGAATGCTCGGGATTGTTGGATCAATCCCTCCTTACGCTCACATCCCTCTAGGAAGACCCTACATTATAACAAGTTGAGACAGAAGCGCGGGAGTTATAGTAGGCTTATGATACAACCCGAGGGATTGCGCAAACAGTCGCCATCACGCAGCAGTTGGCTAAAATGAGGGAGGCCCAGTTACTCAAGGCCCAAGTTGACGCAGCTCGACAAAAAGAAGCAATGCATAAAAAACGCATCCAACCTTGGCTTGATGAGGCATTCACGGTCTCCACCACCATCGAAGGAAAGTTAGCACACATGCAGGCCGCCTATGAACCTAGACAAGCACCTAAAATAGATACTAATGCATCAGTGGCTCGCGTAGAACAGGTAGAGCAGATGGCGGAATATTTTTTTGCAAGTGTAAGCGAAGCACAAATGTTGTTACATGGCCTCCGCGCGAATATTGTCGCACTAGCCAAGTGACCCGGGCCGAGTCACCATGATTGTGTTGGGGGCCTGTTGGGTCGCGGAGGCCCCGCGTAACGGTTTCGGGGCTCAAAGCCCACAATTTTGGGTAAAAGTATGGTAAAGGCTCTGCGAGGTGCGCGGAGCGTGGATTGTAATAAGTCAAGTCAAATGGTTTTCCGCCAAAAAATAAGGTAAGAAAATAGAAAGTGAGTCGGTCTGCAGACCCTAGAAATGTATAAATAGAGAAAGGCTCTATAGGTAGAGTCAGTTTTAGTTGTGGATATTGAATGTAATGGGTTTATGAAGAAAAGGTTCTTTGAGCGTCTATAAGTCCGAGTCAAGGGTGTTGGGAGATAGATAGAGGCTCTGAAGCTATGTGTGCAGAGGCTTGACAGAGTCTGCAGCTGTGTGCGCGGACGCCTGTAGCTGAGTGCGCAGGGCGGATTTGGTTGTATTGACAGAAGATAAATAAAGATAAGAATTTCTGAATCATTGTGTGCTTTCTCGTAAATCTATCTATTGCCCATGTTCTAAATTTATGCACTATCTTTAAGAATTATGATTGCACGCACTGGGTTTTATTGTTAAATGTTTGTAATGAGGATCGTAAGACAAAGATTAGATCTATGATAAATTCATTAATAAGAAAGTGTATAGCAGCACAAAGTGGTGTGAAGCCACAAAACAGTTCGCGACCGCTCCAGACCACATCCAGACATCCCAAGGGTGCAGAAACCTCGTTCTAGCACCCTCCCATACTACCTCGAGTGAGAGTGTATAGTAGCACAAGGTGGTGTAATGCCACAAAACAGTTATCGACCCCTCTTGACCACATCTAGACATCCCAAGGGTGTGGAAACCTGGTTCTAGCACCCTCCCATACTACCTCGAGTGAGACTTCAGTCCGCACCCCACTGATTGTTGTCGAAAGGGCCAGTAGTGTGTGATTCGTTTGGCTAAAACATTTCTAAAATCTGGGTCAGGCCCCTACAAGTCAGCACAATCTAAGGAAATTACCTTGTACATTCCTACATGGTATCAGAGCTATTCAAGGGCCGCATCTATTGGTGATCCAAATCCGAAGCCAGTACAACTGCATCTGACTGTTGTTTCCTAGTTGTGTTATTTCTGATTGCTTTTGGGCCAAGATGATTTCTCTATTGTGTTAGGAGAACATGTTCCAGTGAGTAACCCCTTTTATTTCACACGAAAAGGTTTCTGGTAGCCCTAGCTACATCATCTTTAAGATCTGGAGGTATACCATCTTCATTTGCAATTATAGTTATTTATCTCTATGTTTATTTCAGTTTATAGTCCTCTATAATTTTTTTTTAATTATCGAATCTATACCTTTCATTTTTGTGTAGGCTCTTCGCCCCACGACTGTGTGTGATATGGGCAAACCACAAACAAAAAATTATATTTTTCTCATGACTATGCTCTTTTCTATCGCACCTTAATGTGATCTGAAAATCAGAAACATTGAGGAAAATATCTAGTTTCTAACCAAATCTAGCTTTAAGCCATAAGGCTTGGATATTTTTGCTTCTTCTTTTGGTTTGTGTGGTCGTTTTTTATTTTGTAGGAAAAAAGGGGTTTTCCAAGTAAGCACGCACACCAAAGTCTCAGTGTACAAAAAAACAAAAATCTTCCTTCTTTCCAACAATTACTAAATCTTTTTACTAGCTCAATTGGTCTAAAGTTACTTTATGAGAATAGAGGTCTTGGGTTCAAGTCTTTCTTATTGTTGAGTTACTTTTTCAAAAACACATGTAACTTATGTTTTAAAGTTACTTTATGTAAACTTGTTCTCACCCATTCTAAAAAGTGAGTCACTTTATCTTTTATTTAAGTTACAATTTAGTGAATAGTTCATAAAGTACTATTGTAAAAATGACCCTCAGTTATTTATAAAAGTGGGTCACATAAAGTAATCTTTTATGAAAAAATGAGCTAATTAGATTAAGTTTGGAAATGGGGGATTTTTTTTTTTAATATAACATTATCATTAACTTCCGAACATTCACGTGGTTTGTTGGGATCTTCAACAACTTTTCTTCAAAAAAACATAACTTCTTCATCCGAAAGTTTTTTTCAGAGCCGTTTTTTTGAATCAATCTAATTTTTTGAGATATATCCATTGTAACACTTAGTTTCGTCATATAAAGCTTCAACTTATTTTAAAATGGAAAGTTCATGCCTAGTTATTCTTGACAATGCCAACTTCTTCCAATGGCTATCCTACATGGTGGATTTACTTAGAAGTAAAGTTCTTTAGAGAATAGCCTCAAGCCAAGAGTCTAAACCTCAAGATGAATATAAGTTAGGCAAATGGGAAAATAAAAAAGATCAAGCACGTGGGTTGATAGGGATGTCTATTTCTCCAAACCTTAGATTCCATATCATAGAAATTGATACCCCCGATGAAGCAATGAAAATGTTCAGTACTGTTTTTGGAATTAAAAATTAAATTAGAGCCCATCAACTCGAAAATGAGTTGCTTACTTTGGACCCCAATAATTTTTCTTCCATTGAAGAATTTTTTTCCAAGTTCAAGATGCTTAGACTTCTCTTGGAAGGTGTTAAGGTTAAGAAGAAAGATGGTAGTGTTATTTATTCCATCCTTACAAAGTTAACCAACCTACTCTATGTTTGTTTCCACCTTCGATTCTATTAGAGAAGTCTTTATTTCTCAAGGACAAGACTACAAGTCCCCCTCTTTTGATGCCTTTTGTGATTCTTTAATAAGAGAACAAGAAAATCTCTTACATTTTGGTCTTCTTAATACTAGAAACTCTTCTAAGAAAGCCTTAGCAATCCAACAACAACCAAGTTCAAATAATCCCAGGAAGCAATATCCTAAAACAAATGGTCCCAAACCAAACAAGGGTCCTAAGCAATTCCAGTCTCAAAATGAAAATTCAATTCAACAAAATGATAAGGAAAATAAAAACAAAGGTAAGAAGATTGATAGACATTGCAACTTTTGTAATCGTGATGGCCACTTAGAATCCAAATTCTTTAAGAAGATGGAAGTCTTGGAAGCAACAATGAAGAAGAATAACATCCATTTGGAGCACTCTTCAATTTCAACTTCATCTTCACGAATAACACTTTCTGCATGTGATTATCAAGCTTCTCAATTTGGTTATACACTAAATGTATCTTCTTCTAGTCATTCTCATGAGTGGCTCATTGATTGTGGAGCTTCTTATCACATGGCAAAAAAAAAGACATGTTTTTTTTCTTTAAATGATTGTAACACCAAAAATATATATGTTCGTGATGATATATATCTTAGTGTTGTAGGGATTGGAATTGTTCGTCTAGACAATGGTCAATTTAATGATGTATTATGTGTTCCTACCTTATCCTGCAAGCTTCTATATGTATATCTAATAACTCATTCAGGTGAAGGAAAAACCATTGAATTTTCACCTCATGATGTTGTAATAAAGGACCTAAGAGATCCTAGAAAAATTTTAGCTATTGACATTTCTGACGATTCTACAAAGTTGTATAAGTTTAACAACTTTGGGTCATTGACTCTTCCCTCGATATATATTTCTCATAATGATTAAGTGAGAAAAATTTTGCATGAGCGATTTGGTCACTTAATCTATGTAAAGAAAATATGGTGACAGGTCTTCCTATGGTATCTTGCAGGGATGGTGTTTGTTTCGGATGTGTACTCGGAAAACATCATCAAGATAGTTTTGAAAAACATGCCTCTTGGCATGCTTCAACCTCCTTACAGCTTGTGCATATTGATTTATGTGGTATACTTCCAGTTGTTTCATTCTATGGTTACAAGTATTTCTTAACTTTCATTGATTATTTCTCTAGACACACTTTGGTATACTTCTTAACATTCAAGAGTAAAGTATTTAACATGTTATTGGCCTTTAAGGCCTTTGTTGAGAAGCAATATGGACAACAAATTCTTAAGATAAGATCTGATAATGGCAGATAATATGTTAACAACAAATTCATCAACTTTTGCACTGAGCATGGAATTCAATTGCAACATACTGTTCCATATACTCCCAACAAAATGGTGTAGCTGAAAGGAAGAATCACACCTTAAAGGAAATGACTAATTGTATGCTTCAATCTAAAGGACTTAGTCTTAATTTTTTGGTAGAAGAAATTAACTGTGAAAAATACTAGTAAGTCACACTCCTACTAAGGTTTTAAAGAATAACACTCCAAAAGAAGAATGGAGCTCAATTAAACCAGATGTAAGTCACTTTCGTGTTTTTGGAAGTGAAGCATTGGGCCCATATTCCAGATGAGAAACATAAAGCCTTAGAACCTAAGAGTGAAAATGCATTTTTGTTGGATATTCTAAAGATGTAAAAGGATATAGACTTCTTCAACCTAAATCCAAAAGTATAATCATTAAAAGAGATGTAAAGTTTACTAAAAATATATCAGCCTATGAGCCTAGTTCGGTGGATGCACCACCTCTCTCTATCCCTTCTACTTCTAGAAGTATTCCTTCTTTAGATGATGATGACGAGGATGACAATCCTACCCCATCTTCTCAGGATATTCCTTCATCTCCTTAACTTCCAAAATGGGTCCAATCTACTTGGGATGCAACAGGTGCTCTTGCAGGTGATCCTAAAGATCAACGTCGTACACGTTCTCAGTTCGATAGATCCTCTTCTTTACTCGCTCAATTTTTAGCGAATTATGATCATGACACTTTTGCAGAAGCTTTAAGCCATCCAGATTGGGACACAAATATGCATGAAGAATATCATTCATTATTGGAAAATGATACATGGGACCTTGTTCCTCTTCCAAAAGGATGAAAAATTGTTAGATGAAAATGGGTTTACATAACTAAGTTGACCAGATGGAAAAGTTGATAAACATAAAGCTCATCTTGTTGCTAAGGGTTTTTCACACATTGAAGACATCAACTATACTGAAACCTTCTCCCCTATTGCCAAATTGAACTCTATCCTCCTTGTTCTTTCCCTTGTTGTCTCTTTCAAATGGGAAGTCCATCAGATTGATGTTAAATCCACCTTATTGCATGGGGAATTGTGATGAGGCTCATCAATGTGTAAATTATGTACCTTAATGCACCTCCAACTTACTAAAATCAACTTTCCTGATAATTCTTATATGTTTTAATTGTATTTTTCTTAATGAGGAAAATAAAGATGAGATGTCATGGGCAGTGGTCTAATGTGCATTTATTGTAGGTTTTGGAGCAAATTTTGGCTAATTAAAGTGCAGGAACTCGAATGAAGAAAATAAAGAGGGATTCTAGGAGATAGGATCTCCCTCCTTGACTCCTCACTCACTCTAAGATTCCTCAATCAAATCTCATCAGCTCGGAGTTGCAAGCAGCTGAGTCATGAGGTTCATTGGCAACCAAGCCAGTGACAGGTGAAGACCAGTTGATCTTGAGATTGGGAGCCAAGCCTCCCTAAATTTAAGGAAGTTGTTAGTAACTTCAATTGTATAAATCAAAAGGCCTAGAGCCTCATTAGGATTCATATTTTTTGTGCAATATAGCTAAGCAACATTTTCAAGTTGAAGCAATGTAACCAAGCATTCTTGTGTATTTATGATATTTTAATGAAAATGAGCAACATTCCCTTGATCAAACAATGAGTTGACTGAGAGGCTTGAAGCTCTTGGGTTTGGGCCCAACCCTAGCAGTAGATGTTCCTCTTGTTGTATATGTATGCTTAGGTTATACTTATAGTTTGTTGCTAAATTGATTTTGGTGTTGTGAATTTGAAAATATTGGTAGGGTTAATTAGTTTTCTTCCATTTGTGGATAGTTCTAACAGTGGCATCGTAGTGACAAGAAGATATTCCAAAAAGGATGAAAGCAAGTGATTTTCAGCTCATTTCTCCCTTTCGGGTATCATGGCTTGAGGAACGCTTCCCATACAACCCAAAAAGAAATAATTCTTGCCTTTTGTGTAATCTAGGGTTTCCTGCTCATTAGGTCATTATCTTTCAGTTTCATAGGATAAGTTGCAATTGGCATTTCTGATCTCTTAGGTTTTGCATTGATTTCATATCATTTTTGTATTGGTTTCAAGAACTTCCATGCATGAACTTAACAAATAATTGGTGACAAAACCCTTCTTCTATTTGAATAAACCCTTCTTCTTTTTAGATGAATTTATGTACAAATGCCAACAATGATGTGTGTTGTTGCAGGAGGTTCTACATTGCAAGGATACCTCATCTCATCAGCCTCAGCCAAGCCATATCCACCCATGATTTCCAAAAGTCACTAAGGTCTCAATTCAAATTCTTGTTTTATGAGGAAAACTTGCCATCTCCATTGAGAAAATCCAACCATCTCAAATATTTTTCTTGAGTTCTGAGTAAGTTCCATTTACAACCTATGGTTTGTTTTCCTCTAGGAAGTTCAACCAATTCCCAAGTGTTATTTCTGATTATTGAATCATATTCTTGTTCCATGGATGTTTTCCATTCACTACATTCATTTGCTTCTTTATAACTAGATGGCTCAACCACATTCATCATACTAGTTATAAAAGTATTTTCCCTATATCTTGCAGGCATTTGGGCTTTTATACCTGATCTCCTGAGTGGTGGGGTGGCTTCAAACCTTATTTGATCATCATTTTGTTTTTCTTGTTGTTGTTATTGTTGTTGCTGTTTTTGTTGCTGTTGCTGTTGTTGTTGTTGTTGTTGTTGTTGTTGTTGTTGTTGTTCTTCCTCTGCCTTTGTCTGCTGCCTCATTGTGCTCATCGGATTCTTCATGATCCTGCTAATGGAATTTGACATTTCTAATAAAAAAAATATTGTGAGTAGAGGGATTAAATAATCTGTAAGCTTTATACTGTGAACAATACCCTATAAAGGTACATCTGATGGCTTTTGAATCTAATTTTCTTCTATCTTCCTTTGGAATGTGGGAAAATGCTTTAGATCCAAATATTCGTAAGTGTTTTACTACAGGATTAAAACCATATAATGCTTCATAAGGAGTTTTAGACTCAAGACTCTTTTTAGGACTCCTATTTTTCAAATAAACTGCAGTATTCACTGCTTCAGCCCAAAAACCATTTGAAAGATTCTTACCTTTCAGCATACTTCTAGCACATTCCACAAGCGTTCTAATCTTTCTTTCCATTACTCCATTCTGCTGTGGAGTATGGGGTACTGTGAACTGTTGCAAAATTCCATGATCTTTAAAATACCTGATAACCTCATCCTTCCTGTATTCTCCCCCTTGATCAGAACGAAGAATTTTTATCTGTTTCCCTGTTTATCTTTCAATCATATTTTTAAACTACTTAAAGTATTCGAATGTATGACTCTTCTTACTTAAGAAATACACCCAAGAAAACTTCGTACAGTCATCAGTAATGTTGGAGAGGTAAATCCCCTCTACGGATAGAGGCGATCCCTACTAGCCCAACAGGGGTCTAGCAATAATCAAACAATGCTACACCGCAGGTTCCTAGTTGTAATTAACAAGTGGGTGAAAAAACCTACTTGGATTCCAACGCTTGTTTGTCGAAGAGATATCCTCTCGCTCCTTCGCTCCAGCCGATCACAATTCCCCGCTATCCTCGCGGACGAACACCTGCACAAGCAAAGAGAGAAAACAAAAGCGAAAAATCTACTAACAACAACTATGTATCAGTCAGGAAAGATACAATTTGCATTAATCATTCATTGGACAAATGGAAATGG
>APFE030972604.1:0-29614 GCA_000404065.3 Pinus taeda
ATAGTGAGCTTGGGAGGCTTCTCTCCAAGCTTTTTGAGCATAGGAATAAAATCTTAAATCAAAATAAATAATTTGTTTCTTTAGGTCCAATAGACCAATGTTTGGTCGCGGTGGATGTTTTTTCTTTTCTCTGTAAAAGCTATTTCTATTAACTAGTAAACATGATAATATTACATGAGGGGGCGGCTGTAGGAGCCCACACTTCGAATACTTTACAAAATTTCCCCATTACAGAAGAGCTGGGGAATCGCACCAAAACTAACAGCCAATTCAACAAAACTAACGGCCAAATCAATTGGCGTTACAAACATACTGAGAGAGAAAGAACTGAAGATAAGCATATGACCAGAGCTAAGAACCCTGGACCGAGACCCGAACATACGCCACGGCAAGTAGAAACTCAAAACTGGGCAATGCTTCCAAGGCAGCCTCCCAAGAACCAAAAAGAGCGACCTCAAGAACCACTTGTTCCCCCTGTGTCTCCTCAGCCTGCCGACACGCGTCGTCCTGGCTAAGCACTTCTTTTTCATCCAACACGTTGCCATCCTGTGTCCTGTCGGTGGTGCCAGCGTTGGGATCCAAAATCAGATTGACACAGTGAACCAGGGGAGGAATTAGGGGAGGCGAATCAACCTGGATAACTGGTTCAGCTTCCCTCTTGGCAGCCATGGCAATTTTGGCAGAAGAACGCTCACTATTGTGGGAGGAATTGGGGTCAATGCAGGAGATAGGAGGCACCTGGTTAATTTCCTTAGTCATTAGGATGGTTATCTGGGCTGAAATCAGAGGGCGGTTCAGATTGCTTTGAAATTTAAAATGGGTGGATTGAAAGGCACTGTTTGGAATCGGATGGCGAGTGGGATTGCTGGCAGGAGGGTCCTCAGGGGAGGAAGTGAGGTTAATGGTAGTGAGCAGCGGGGTGGGCTGAGGGCGAGCGGAGGGATGTTTACTGCTACCAGGTCTTTCCCCGGAGCGAGAACGTTTCCCTGGTCGTTTCATGGTGCTGACTATTACGAAACCTTAACCGAACCAGTGCAGAACCCAGAATTGTGCCTCAGAGAAACCGAGGGCACCGAACCGAATTGAAAAGCAGAAAAAAACACAATAGAAACTCGAAACCAAGAGACAGAGCCGGTATAACGAATATAACAGCAAATGGACCACTTACCCCAGGCTGCCGAAGGAGTTCCAGAGCGCAGAACGCAGGTAGAGTGAAAGGGCTGCAAATTCGAGCCAGAACTAGCTCGAATTTCCCCTCTGAGGCTAGACTCCCTCTCGGCTTCACGCTCAGTTCTCAGAACGAACCGAACAACATAATCCTTAACCAACTGCATAGTGGAATGGTCACCGGGTGTCTCCAGGTAAATAACACTCCGCAGGCTGCGTTGGGCTTCGGCCTCCATTAATGGCGCTGTCCTGCACCGTCCCTTGCCCATTAAGACATTCCTCCCGCCTCCATTCGAAGCCTGGGGCTCCACGCTGCAGAGCAGGTGGCGGCACTGTGGGAATTAACTCTGCATGAATGCCATTTAAGGCAGGAAGATCACCCGAATCCGGGATTCACAAACAATTATTAAGGTTAAGGACAAATTGAATTAATAGCTGCCCTATTGCATTCTCCAACATGCATCACTCACACTAATAAAAAGGTGAAATTCAAGCCAAATTGATGGGTAATAAAAGACATTGATGATGGTTCTAAAGTGGTTGCCTTTAAATACTTTGATGAATCCAACCAAATGTTCAAGTTGGAGAAACCTAGTTTTCTTTCAACATGAAAGCCTAGTTATTCTTCAACATGGGAAGGATTTGTTGTTATAGTGGTTAATGTTGATGATACTAGCGAGTTGTGGCATCAATGTTTAGATCATGCAAACCTTTTGTCCTTGTGACATATGAGTTATGTTTGCAGGTGGTTGAAGGTCTTAATTAGATTAAACCATCTAATGGTGTCTTAAAGGGAGACACGTGTCTCAACCTATTGCAATGGTTATACTATTATAGTGACAACTATGGATCTATGACCACTTAATCTCTTGTGGGAGCTAAATACTTCCTTACTTTTATTAACGTTTTTTTTTCCATCTTAACTATTCAATCCAAGGTTGATTTTTTTGAAAAAATTTGAGGATTTCAAACTATTAGTGGATAATCAAGCTGAGACAAAGATCAAGTGTCTTGGTATTGATTGTGGAGAATTTTATACCAACATTACTTTCCAAACATTTATCAAAGATCACAGGATCTCTTGGCATGATACTTTGTCACAGGGAGATGAATCCATTTAGAAGAATAAGGATATTCTGGAAATGGAAAGAAAATGTAGCCAAAATTTTGGGAGAAGCAATTGTTTGTGCAATTCCTATCATAAACCAGATCCCCATTTGTGCAGTTGGAGGTGTGACTCCATACGGGGAAAGGTATGGTTCCAAACCCTTTATTTCACATTTTATAATTTTTGGATCATGTATGTGCCCATATTCTCAAGTCAAACCAAAACAAATTGGAACCCAAGTGTTAGTGCTATATTTTGGTGGTTATAGTGCAGTTTCAAAAGGCATATCATTTATATGATCCCTATTAGAAAATGTAAAGTGGCAACTTATTTTATCTTATTTTCTTAACCTTGATACTTGCTCGTGAATCTTAGTTATCTTCTTTATGTTCTTTAGTTAGATCTATTCATCAAACAATATCAAGAAACCATAACAACAAAAGAGGACACAGATATAGGCTCTTAGTCGGGGCAAAACCCCTCCAAGGGGAAAACCCAAAAACTCTTATCTTCTTAGAATCTACTTCAAATGAGATACAAAGATCCAATCCCTAGACCAAGACCTTCTCTCAGTACCAAGTTGGCCCTTCCTCAAGTCCTTCCTTGATTCTACACCAAACTACTTCTTTCTTGCAACTTGGACCTGCCAACAACTGCTACTCGACTTACAACTTTGTCCCAACAGCTGCTGCAAAAACACTAATCTATATTCCTTTTGAGACCTTCCTGGAGCAATACGTCTCCCTAAGGTCAACTAGGTTAAGAGAAGGATTTCACTCTGTCTAACAACTTGTTCTTGCGATTCTTCTCTCCAACAACAACTTCGCTCCCCAACAATTTAGACTTGCAACTTCCGCCTCTTCTTGGCTGCAGAAACCCTAGCTTTTTTGCACGTGTGAGAGAGATAGAGCCCAAAAACAACAAATTTCATCCTCGCAGCTTCTCCTATACTTTCACTCTCCTTATCTCAGCTTCCTAGCTACAGATTAAACTCTTTCCTTAATAGATTGAACTTGTGAGTGAGTGTCTGCAAATGAGGTCGAACTGCTTCCTTTTATAGCCTTCTCAAGGGGTCAAATTCCCTCCTTTAGGTTGACTTGAGGATCCTAGGGCCGACTTGTACTCTTGGAGATTCCTGGACTTTCTAGACTAAAAAATAATTCTTTTTACAATTACAAATTGCCTGAAAGGGGTCTTATAAACATGATGTTGACTTCATTGACTCATAACAATAAATCCTAAGACCTAATAAACCCTAGAAGCACGAAATACATGCTTTTACCTAGAATACCATCAATAATGAGCATGAAACCCATGCTTTAATAATAATAATTTTTCTTTCTTCTTTTCTTGTTTGTTACATAGGAAACATATTGAAATGAGTACGATAATTATGAAGACCGAAACTAGTTACAGTTCTCAATACTCTCTCTTAACTAGGGAGGTATTCATAATTGTACAACCAATACAACATCATATCTCAAACTGAAGAGTTCTCAAGAAGAGTCAGATTGATAAGCCATTCATCATTATTATAACCAACACTATTCCCGAGGCCTAATTGGACAAACTCTTCTTTAATCAAGAGCATTATGCTGGGAGGCTTTATTTGTGATGCCGCACTACCTCTCTAAGGTACATACCCCATTCAGATGTCCACAAGGTATGTCTTGTTGACCCTGCCGCCTACACCTACCTACAAGTCAGTGAGAAAAGCCTTCAACCCCACAAGGTGTGGTTGGTGGCAGGGAACTCAGAGAAGGGGCTATCACACTAAATCCCTTCTCTCTCCGTTTAAGCTATCTCCTAGGTTAGCTAAGGGGGGTGGTCCTTAGTGAAAAGTTAAGTAAAAAAAAGAGATGTGAGTTTCTAGGAGAATTGTCAGAGTTAAATAGATTATTTCTTTAAGATTTATAAGCAAAAAACTAATATGAGCAATAACCATCATAAGATAAGCATGAAATATATAGACAACCAGTGCCTTCCAAGTATTTGCTCTTTAAGAAATGAAATTGTATTTTACTTAAAATGAAGTGAAATGCTTTCAAATGGAAAGCCAAAATAACCTTGGACTTGAGTTTTCAAATGGAAAAGGGTTATTAGCTTATGCTTCAACTCCCTTTCTTTAAACTTGAATTGTCTCCAAGAACACTTGTAGGAAAGCAAACAAAAGAATTAGCATGCAAAAGAAATAGTGCTGAAATATGCTAGATAAAATCAATATGCACACAAATGAGAGAAGAAAATATATGATATTTTTCAAGATGGAAAAGAAGCAAAGGGCTCATGAAACCCCCTTTTAAATAAATCTCTTGATGTCTTATGATATTGTTGGCTTGAACAACTTGTGGGATCTTTGATATCCTTGGAGGTGACTATTTCAACTGAAGAAGTCCTCACACTCCAATAGACTTGACAACCTATCCTTTGAACACACAAATGCCTGCAAACCAATTGTTAGTGCAAAAGAGACTTGGCATATAGAGGCCAAGTTGAGCTTGTCATTCAACCGAAAATCCTTTGAATACACAAATGCCTGCAAACCAATTGTTAGTACAAAAGAGACTTGGCATGTAGAGGCCAAGTTGAGTTTGTCATTCAACTGAAAATAACAAGCTACAACAAGAGCACAAAATATACCAAGCCCAAAGGAGATTTGAGATAGCTGCAAATATATTCCCCCTAGACAATAGTGCCCTCGGGCAAATGCACCAAAAAACAACTAGATAGCAATGTAAAATCAAATGAATAATAACATCAAATGAAACAGGTATACCTCATCAACCAAAGAATGCACCACAAGAGAAGCTAGTAACCCCAAAGACTTTTTTCTTTTTATATGAAAGATAAATACATAATCCAGCAGAGTCTCCGCAGGACCAACAACTTGTTCTAAAAAAAAAAATGAGAGCTCAAGACTCATTTAAATAGAACTATGGGAGCCAACCCCAATGAAAGATGAAATGACAAGTGTAGCAATGGAGATAATCCCAATGATACACTGAGTTTACAAGTGGCCACATGACTGAGATCCCAATGAAGATGAGAAATGGCAAGTGGCATGTTGATGATGATCCAAAGGAAATTCGAATTTGCTTAGTGGCTATGATATTTGACAAAGTGTCCAATGAATCTCTGAGTGTAGTAGTGACAATCTCCTCTCTGGCTGAGCATAGATCCTTGTGGAGTAGCGGTGTAACAAGTGTGAAGAAACTAAAGTAAATTGAAGACAAATCATCCACCAAATCTGGAAATAACAGCGACTTCAAATTTGTGAATAAACTGTTGTGCATGTTCCTTCCTCCTTGCTGTACGTTATCTCTTTAACTATTGGTGACTGCGTGTTGGAATATGAACATGTGTTTAGAGGAGATGAGATAAGGGGAGTTAACTTGCCACCTAAAACTGCTGCTCACTTGCCACGTAAAACTGCTTTAACTCCCACGTAAAACTGTTGTTGTACATATGGCTGAGGTAGATAACAACGTACAGGTGGATAGTAAAGTGGACTGTTGGTGGAAGCCATTCTCCACAAAAGTCTCAACAAAATCCTTAATCAAATCTTTGATACCTGCGTTGATTTCCTTGCTGGCAGCGTTGACCATTTAATTCTGTTGCGTGGAGTTTCCCTTTAGCATGTGTGTGGAGCTCTTTTAATTTGCATGTGCATATTTGCCTTTGATAAACCATACTTAGAGTAGGAGGGTGAGGTGGGGTCCACTCCCCACTCACACTTTTAACATAAGACTTTGGCTTAAATCAAATCCATTATATTTGAATTAGATCACATGTAAATTATCAGCCATATGTAGCATTTCATGCACCTTACGTGATGCCTTTGACCATCCTTTTGACTTGCTTTGACTTGAATTTTTGACTTGACCCTGTTGTAACTTATGAGGTGGGCCCCACATGCTTGCCACATCACCCTTGACTCTCCACATAATTTTCATGTCAAAATTTGACTTATTTTGACTTTGGAAAAATTTATAATTTTTTCCAATTATTCATTTTTTTCCTCATTTTTGTTATTATCATTTGAAAAATCGTCTTTTGAGGGACTATAAGTCATTTTTTGACCCCCAAAGTGGGTCCTAGGATAATTATGGGCCTTTGAGGATGAATTTCGAGTAGTCACACGCCCAGACATTTCCTAAGGCCACTTATTTACATCATTACATATAAAATAATTAAAAAATCTTGTTTTGCGGGAAATTTTTAATTATTAAAAAACCCTACTTAGACCTAGCCAAATTCCACGAAATTTTTTGTGTGATCTAGTATGGTAATATACATAGACTCTAGACACTAAGATGTGTTAGGGGCTCAACCTTCAAACCGTCACCCCGACTTTGGGGTAAAAAGTGAGTGAAAAAACCCAGGAAATTATTTGTCTCTGAAAAAGAAGGGATAATTAACCAGATTAAAAAAAACACTCCAAGGTTTTCTCATTTGTTGATCGAGTCCCAACATCCTAGGCCTGTTACAGACTCAAAAACTCATCATTACTAGTATCACTTATTACAATTTCCCGTAGGGTGGGAAATCTGGGTACAAGAAAGATGATGAGAAGATAGAAGTAGAGTTAAAAAACTTTGTTGACTGATGATATCTGATGGTACAAGTGTGCTCTAGATCATCCTTAGGCATGGAGTCTTCATATAATCATCATTTGTCACCCTAGTGGTCAACATCTTTTAGGACTATTCTTATCTTGGATCTCCATACCTAAGTACTCAAAGAATATCGGCCCTCTTCGACCACTCTTCTCTTGGATTCCTGTCCCATCCTCAAAGAGTGTCGGTCCTCAGGACTACTGCCTATCTTGGATTCCAAATCCTCAAGGAGTATCGATCCTTTTCCTTTCTCAAGGAAACCACAAATGCTTATCCAATTCTATGTCATTCTCTCTTCATCACCTGAAGAGGAGAATGCACATGTGATGTCCAATATCACTCCCTCTCAAACCGAGAGGACATCCCTATTCTCCCTTAATCTTGAGAATAGATCCCTGCTCCTTATCCAAGGAGACTCCTTTCCTTCCTCTAAAAACCAGGGGAGATTCCTTCCTTCCAACAATGGAAGCCAACCCCACAAGGCTTTACAACTTGTCTTCATTAGAGTATCAATTACTAATTCTCCATAGCTCCATGGTTCCTTCTTTCACATCTCTTGCATCGAGCCTGCTTCCTTTTGAGGTATCATGGAACCATCTACAGTCTTCGTTCTTGTGATAGGATCCAGATCATCTTTCTTGCTCATCACTTTCCATATATGACATGAAGGCATTGTATTGAGCCTTTCCAAACTTCTATCTAATCGTGGCTTCCTCATGAAAGTGATCTTCCTTGACCTTCAGCTTATCTTCTCGCACTGCTACCTTTCAAGATGAACACATCTTGAATTCATAGTTGGTAGGTGCTAGATATTGAGCTTCCCTCAATACTTTTCATCCTTACAATTGACTTTGCCTCAACTGTCATCATTTATTCTTGCACCATTCTACCAAGTGCAAAATAACATGTTAACCAGATAACCAAACCAAAATGAAATAGACTTACTCACGATGGTGACTTTCTCGTTCCATTAACATCCTCATCGACCATCTCCACTTGATATTTACTTCTTGCATCAGAGTGCGCAAGGATCAAACTTGATATCAAGTTACGATTTTTATTCTTTCGAAGATTATACTAGATGTTATCCAATACATATTCTAGAGAAAGTCCTAATCTTTCATATATTCTTTAGTAAGTCAAATTCTATTATTTTCCAGCATCATAAATACTTAAGCATATCCAATCTTTATTTTACAAGATTCTCATACACATGAATCTTATCCAAAGTCAACATTCGTTCCTATGCTTTTATCTAATAATCTAGCTATACATGTATTTTCCATAAAGTTTGTAACCTGACCCATTGCAATCCTTCATCCTTCTTTACCAACATGTTTTAGCATTTCATAGAATACATACTATTTCTGTCATGATGTCTTTCCCAAGGACTTTCCAATATTGAGGTCCTTCTTGAATCATAAGCAAGATGACAACCTCTAACATAATGTTAGATAATATCTAGATGAACATTATGCAAAATTGACAACATTCTATCCTAGATGATCGCTACTAAGAAACATAATAATAAATTTCGAACATGTTACTATCATATGCTTCTATCCTATAATGCTTATGCATAACATATCAACTAAAAGAAAACATTCATAGAGAACCTAGAAGTTAGTGAACCTTCTTTCAGTAGTAAATATCCTTCACTTCTTCCTTCTTGGCCTTCTTCTCAGGTTCTCCCATTGCTTCTGCTGCATGAGCTTCACTTCTATCCTTTTTCTTATTGTTCTGTTTGTTTGGACAGTCCCTCTTAAAGTGTCCAAATTCGTTGCATCCAAACATTGTACCTTGGACATATCTTTTTTCTTGGACTTGCCAAACATCCATTTCTTCATGTTCTTGACTCAGGCTAGGAAGGCTTGAGATTGCTCATCTGATCCAGTGTTATCTTTGACCTTGATCCTTGATTCTTCTAGTATGCATTATGCCCACAACTCTTCAAAGGGAGTTGAATCCTTCTTGAAGTAGACACTTGTTGCAAAGTTGCTCCACTCTGGTGGCAATGCATTTAAAACACATATGGTTACTTCAGAATCAGTGATTGGTTCCCCAAGTCCTTGCAAATGGTCTCTTAGTTGAGAGACTCTCATGAGGAAGGATGCCATATCCTCATCCTTCGATTTCTTCATTCTATATAGCTTGTTCTGCAATGACATCTTGTAATATCATTAATTTTGATTTTCGTCATTAGAGACGAGTTTTGGGAGAGGATGCAATTTTGGAGTTGGTACTTAGGAGGAAAAAGGGAAATTGCAGCTTAAGTGGAATGTGAGGGCAACAAGAAAGAGAAATTCGACCCAAGGAGGGAACTCACACCCTTGGAGGAAAGGGAAAAGAGAAGGAAGTGCGAATTAAGAGAGAGAGAGAGAGAGAGAGAGTGGGGACCACAAGGAGAGAAGAGGCCAACAAATTATAAATAGAACTTGGGGGATTCACTTTTGGCATCTTTTGTCATTTTACAATTTCAACATTAGTTTTCTTGAGTTGCTTAGCCAAGACAACCGTGCTGTTCAACACAAGGAATTTCCAAGCTGGAATTCCACCTCTACCTTCGGTGAACTTCGAGTGTCACCCTAGGGGAGTAAGAAGGAGTCCATCTTAGGGTTTCTCTAGGAGCTAGATTGCACACTATTTCTAACTGGAGTGTGCTTCTCTTAGGGCGTGGAAGGAAATTCGAAGGGGCTGAGAGAAGCTAGCAGACAATGGAGTTTTGGCTGGAGAATTTGTAGAAAATTATACATAGGGAGGACAAGTTTTTCCTTGGGGATTTGCAGGGCTGAGAGTGTTGCATTTTGGATGACCTAATTTACCTATTCTAGGGCCTGCACAGGGGTTTATTGTCAACTTTTGTGTACTTGTAGAGATTCCGAATTTGGGGAGCATTCGAGCTAGGATTTGCTTGGTGATTGAGGGGAGAAATTTGCAGGAGTTAGGGAGGATTTCTTGGAGGGATATTTTGGCCAAATTCAACAATATTTGAACTGTAGGGCGTTTTCTGGCCAAATTGAGCAATTTACACTTGTTGGGGTTGATGGATTTAGCCCAAACCCTTTTGGGTTTTTGTGGGTTTGGTGAGAGGAGGCTAGGATTAATTTTATAAGATTTTTTGAGCACTTCCGAGGGAAGAATTCCTATTTCCATTCAACTTTTTAACAACTAAAGTTGTTGGAGGAAGGCGCAATTTACCCCAGGACCATTTCCACAACTTGGGTTTGTGAGATATTTCTGGTTTTTGTTGGAGCTAGTGTGGAGAGCCTACATTTAATTTTGCAGAATTTTTGGAGTAGATTTGAGGGAAAAAATCCTAGTTCACATACAACAACAGTGCTAGTAATTTTTTGGGCTAGCGCAAAATCATGGTGGGGAGCTCATCTGGCATTTGGGCAGCTTGATTATTTGGGTTTGGATTTGCCTCTTGTAGTAAGTCCAGGTTCCTCTTTCATACTCATTTATACTCCATTTTGCTCTGAAATAAATAAAAAGCCTCAGAGTTTTGGTGCATTTCCTCTTGTGTTGTGATTTCCTGTGTATGTGTTGAATTTCTTAGTTGTTGTTATAGTGCATGTTTCTGTTATTGACTTAATATTTCCATTAAGAATATTACACATCTTTTGACTTGTTGTACTTACAGAGTACAAATTCACTAGCTTGTCGTACATGGCCTTGGAAGTCTTCAGGTTTGCCACAAATGGAACAAGAGAATCCTTGATTGATTCATCCATGATCCTTTATGCCCTTACTTCCCCTTTTTTGTACTTCGCTAGTTCTTGTGTCCTTTTCTTTTTTGGTTCAGTAATTTCTCTGGTAACATATCCCATTACATCTTGCTCTGTGAGTATCCAGTCAATCCTCTTCTTCAATGCTAGATAGTTTACTGCCCCTATGAGCTTGTTGCTTTCCTTGAAGAAAGAACTTACATGACTTGAAGATTTAACTATTATGAGATAATGTGATACTTACTTGAATAATGTCTCCAACCTTCTTGATGTCTTCAAGATCTTTGGAGAGTTCTTGATGATGCCCTTGAAAGATGTTCCCTAGGATTCCTCCACCAACAACTTCCAATATTCATGCCTTGCAAATAGTCTTACTTTTTGCGAGATCAATACCCTCCTTGCGAGATAGATGTAGTTTTGATCTTCTTCAATGTAGAAGTGCTAGATTAGGAGGGTCTTCTACCAACGAGCCTTTAACCAGATCCCTTTAAGAGACCATCTTCTTCTTTTAGGCCTTGAGAGCTTCCTATCCCTTGATCAACAATTCTTTCGAGTGTCCTTCCGACTGCCTTCCTTGCTCACCTTGGCTCTAATACCATGTTAGAAAATGTAAAGTGGCAACTTTTTATATCTTATTTTCTTAACCTTGAAACTTGCTTGCAAATCTTAGTTATCTACTTTATGTTCTTTAGTTAGATCTATTCATCAAACAATATCAAGAAATTACAACAACAAAAGAGAACACAAATATAGGCTCTCAACTAGGCTAAAACCCCTCTAAGGGCAAAACCCATAAACTCTTCTCTTCTTAGAATATGCTTGAAATGAGATACAAAGACCCAATCCCTAGACCAAGTCCTTCTCTCAGTACCAATTTGGCCCATCCTCAGGTCCTTCCTTGATTTTGTACCAAATGTTGATTTGTGTTGATTTGGGTTAGCATCAGATGTGCTCTAGCCACGAAAATTGGTGGAGAGGCTAAGGCACATAAGATCTCCAATACCCAGAAAGGGTTGGGCAGATTCTAAACAGTTTGGGAGATATTAAAATAATTAATATTTTTAATGAAGCCCCTAAGTCTAAACTTAGGGAAAATAAAATATTAATGTGAATTAATATAAAACTGTGTTAGAATGGTCCAAAAGTCATGGATCAAGCCAGATCTTATCTTAGCCGTTGATTAGGGACTTAATCTCGGCCGTTGATTTGTCAACGAGAAAAGTATAAGAGGAGGCTTGAGGATCACTAGGAGAACACACTGAGGGAGACCAGTCAGTGCAATTTCTAGAGCGGGGTTAGCTGAGAAATTGAACCAGTGGTCTATTGAGCGGCAACAAGTACGGAGCAGAGAGGCGGGATCAACGACTGGAGATCAACGCTAAGGCAGGAGAGGCAGATGCAGAGGCAACAGAAGATTGCGTAGTCACTAGCTGGGCCTGCGTGGGTGACGCAAAGAGGCCCAGGGCTGATGCAGCCAAGCAGGGGCTGACGCAGAGGGTTTGAGAGCCATGCAGAGGTCAGCGAAGCTAATGCTGGGATTGGGAGAAGTGTTGGAGAATTATTTCTCTTTGTGGGTAAGCCAGTTTGGCACCCTGTTGTATTGAAGAATTGTTGAATAATAAAATCCTCCCTTGCTGCACCAGTTTTCCCACATTGGGTTTTTCCGGGGACTGTTGTCCAAAATATCTGCGTCAATGTGTTAATGCTTGTGCATATGTTTGTTTTTGTATTACGGTGTGATATCTGCAGCAATATTTATTGTAATGTTCATTGAATTAATTTCATAAATAACTTATTGTGGAATAAGTAGGAAAAATAAATCAGTTGTTGTAGTGATAGAATCTTCACACAAAATTGCTTCTTTCTTGCAACTTCGACCTACCATCTACTGCTACTCGACTTGCAAATTCGACCCAACTACTTTGTCCTAGCAACTGCTGCAGAAACACTAATATATCTTCCTTTTGAGACCTTCCTAGAGCAAAACAACTCTCCCCAATGTCAACTAGGTCAAGAGAAGGATTTCATTCTATCCAACAACTTGTTCTTGCAATTATGCTCCCCAACAACAACTTCGCTCCCCAACAATTTGGACCTGCAACTTCGGCTTCTTTTTGGCTGCAAAAACCCTAGCTTCTTCGCACGTATGAGGGAGATAGAGCCTAGAAACAACAAATTTCGTCCTTCCAACTTCTCCTAGACTTTTGCTCTTCCTATCTTAGCTTCCCAACTACAAATCAAACTTTTTCCTTAATATATCAAACTTGTGAGTTAGTGTCTCCAAATGAGGTCGAACTGCTTCCTTTTATAGCCTTCTCAAGGGATCGAATTCCCTCCTTTAGGCCGACTTCAGGATCCTAGGGCCGACTTGTACTCTTGGAGATTCCCAAACTGTCTAGACTCAAAAATAATTCTTTTTACAATTACAAATTGCCCGGAAGGGTCTTATAAACATGATGTTGACTCCATTGACTGATGACAATAAATCCTAAGACCTAACAAACCCTAGAAGCACGAACAACATGATTTTACCTAGAAGACCATCAATAATGTGCATGAAACCC
This sequence comes from Pinus taeda, assembly GCA_000404065.3. Taxonomy (NCBI): domain Eukaryota; kingdom Viridiplantae; phylum Streptophyta; class Pinopsida; order Pinales; family Pinaceae; genus Pinus; species Pinus taeda. Next base: position 13,184 of record APFE030972604.1, read on the forward strand.
ATGCATTAATAATAATAATTTTTCTTTCTTCTTTTCTTGTTTGTTACGTAAGAAACATATTGAAATGAGTACAACAATTATGAAGACCGAAGCTCGTTACATTTCTCAACAATCCCTCGACTCATCAAGTGATAGAATGAAGGGATGCGATTTTTGGTGGAGTCCTTTCTCATGGTCTGCTGGGATCTTTCCCATTCCTTTCTACAAATATTATGTAAACAATGCTAGTGGATCTCTCTCCTCCATATTGTGGTGATTATTCTTGTCGTATGAGTGTTTCCTCAATCACTCTTTCTATAGTGACAAATTAGATGGACATTGATTTTAAGATTCTTACTGATTCACCTGAAGATCCTCTTCTATATTGATTGCACCTCCTAATGCTTTTGTAGATGTACAACTCAGTAATATTGAAGATATTCCTTCATATACTCTAGCAAGGCTAAGGCCTATGCCCAAATGGGCTTTATCTCCTCTTTCATGCTTTGCCAATTTTCCCTAAAGGTGACTTGGTCTTCATTGACATTTACCTATTACACAAGCTTTGTTTCCCAAGGTTGACACTTAGTAGATGTTAGAAAATCGGAAAGGTATAAAGATTTTTTTATATTGATAATTACTTGTGATATTATTATGTTCTTATTGACTTCTTTATGTTCTTTCTTTATCTTCTTCTCATCAAACAATTATCAAGGCAAAAACATGAAGATCATGGACACCAGATGTAGTCACTCAACCAGGACTAAAACCCTTATACACGGGAAAACCTAGTCAAGAACTCTTCCTTCAGTAGATTCAAAATGAGATAGACCAAGACCCTAGACCAACAGACCTTCCTCCTCCACCAAGTTAGCCTTCCAGGATGATTTAGTAGTCTCTTCTTATCCAGTAGCTTCAGCCCAACAACAATCCATAAATTCGACTTCCCAGCTTCACACGTGAGAGAAAGACATAATTTCGACTTCTTATGCTTGAGAGAGGCCTCCCTCTTCTTCACTAGCCCTTTCCTCTTTTTTCCTTGAAACTCACACTTTTTTTGGCCCCAAAAGTTGCAGATCGAACCTGATGAGTGAGTGTGTCAAATGAGGTTGAGTTGCTGCCTTTATATAGGTGTTTTTGCCCCTTAGTTTAGGCCAACTTGTCCAGTTCCAGGTCGACTTGGTGGAGGAGGCCTAATTGACCTATTTTCCAATAAAATAAATTTCTTTCTTGACAAATAAATCTCGAGAAGGGTTATTTACATTATGAAATGGACAAGGACACTTGACATAAATCCTAGAAGCCTTCAATGGAGGCTTTGACCTAAAAACAATTGACCTAAGCATGAAACTCGTGCTTTAATAAGTCAATTTATTTAATAATAATTTTTTTTTTTTTCTTGTGATAAATACATTACATCATGATTTAAGTACAATTATGAAGACCGACACTAGTTACATTCTTCAACACTCCCTCTTAACTAGGGAGGTATTCATAATTACAAATATATATATAGGTACATGGAAGATCTCCAAAACGAACTATGAAGAGTTCTAGCACACTCAGTGCTGTGGACTAGAAACCTGACCAGGGTATTCTATCCGAGTGGGACTAAAATGGACTCAAGCTTTCAGCCAGTCTAGGTACCATCAAGGTTACTTGTTAACCATCAACCCAGGGATCTAGGTGTGTATCCAAGGTCGGAGTGCCATGACCTACGCCATTCTCCCTCTTCGGGATCTAGACATCAACACATAGGCCGACCATATGTCCTCCCAAGCATCCGCCATTAGATGCTTCATCTCTCCCTAATAAACTAGATATATCCATTTGACCAAGCATGCTTCCCAAGTGTTTGTCTTTCTTTTATGGAGAGATTTACCTGTTCAAACACAAACCCCAATCAATAATAAACTTTCAAATATACATACAAGTAAACACAAACCTTTGGGGTCCTCAATCATTCAGATGCTGTTAATATCATCATTAAGTTGTCCAAATACATCTTGTCGAAAGCTTTCTTCTTTCACTTCTTCAACAACACTAAATATAGCCTCAGTACTTCTCAAATCTTCATGAATCACGAACCTTTATATGTAATACTTTCATTCATTTGGTTTCATTCTTACTTCACAGTACTCACTGTCATTAATATGCCCTCCCTCTTAACTTGGGGAGATATACCCTTTCCTTTATCCAAGCTCTCTCAAAAATATGGAAAATCAATAGTTTCATGATATCGGAGGAACTTCATCCTTTCAAGGCTTTATTTCTTTCTTATGGCATCAAGGTCATCTTGATTATCATCGGTCTTATAGCTTCCTTTATCATGCTTATACGAACATCTTCATTATTTTGAAGATTATGTATTTGCAAAAAATTTAGTAGCAAGTACAACCAAAATACATATACAGAAGCATGAACTTAACTATATCAAGATTATGTCAATATAAAGGAAGCATCAAAACAATCAAATACTTAAGACATCAAATATCTAAACCTAGTTAAGTTCATAATCAACAAAAGGCTCATACTCAACTTCAACCTCTTGCTAGGGTTTTGTCACAAACCCTTAGACTCCATCTTCAAGACACAAAGCCTCATATGTCAACAATTAAATAACAATCCAATCATAGTGCTATACATCAACAATATGCTCTTACATGTCAGACTTCTACTAGGGTTAGTTGCAAAACCCTAGATTTTATTATCAAAACTAAATCATATTGGAAAACAATATCATTATATCCTAGAATATTAATCTCTACTGGGGCTTTGTTACAAACCCTAGAATTCATAAAATATCAACAATTAGGTTAGGATGCTATATCTAAGATTTCATGCATTAGCATCTCACATCAATATCCATATCTACTAGGTAAACCCAAGACACAAACATTGATACATCAAAGTTAGATACACAACAATTTTCTCTAGGCTAGGGTTTCAATTAGATGAATATACACGTAGAGTTTCATTCCTCGGAACTTACTGTAGATATTACAGGGGTTTTGCTCATAAACCCTAAAGATCTATGGTTTCAATACATAACTCGGACATTATCGACAAACCCTAAAGGGCCAGGGTTTTTATCCCAACAATATCAAAACCTAAACACATCAAAGAATAAGAATTCTAGATTTCATCAACAACCCTAAGTAGACTAGGGTTTCTTAATCAATATTGACACACCCTTAGCAACAAGAGGCTAGGGTTTTGTAGTGAACCCTAAAGGTTGGTGTAACACAAGAATGATTAAATAATATCATGCATGTAGATTTGTTGAGAAATATAGGGGCAACTAGATTAGGTGATTTCTCTTACTTTGATAAGTGCTTGTGATGTATTTTTACTTAACTTGATTAGTTTCTTCTTACACTTGATTATTATTAGTGTTCTTTATCATCAAACAACTACCAAACAATAAAATCAATGAGACAATACGCCACAAGATGTAGGCAACTAGCCAAGGCCAAAACCTCTCCAACTGAGAGGAAAACCCACAAGAATTCTTCTCTTGTTATAGAACTTCAATTGATGGATTCCAATACCTATGACCCTTGACCAAGACCCTCCAAGATCAAGTCAAACCTTGCTTCCAACAACTTCTGCAATTTCGACTTACCCAACAGATCCTTCTAGAACTTCAACTTGCCCAACAAATTCTTCTGCAACTTCGACCTTCCCAACAAACTCTTCTGCAACTTCGACCTACCCAGCAAATTCTTTTGTCCAACAAATTCTTCTACCCAACAAATGTAGAAACCCTAACACGAGAGAGAGAGAGAGAGGCCCAAAAACTTCGATCTAGCTGTTCTCCTTTTTTGTCATTTTCCAGCTTCTATCTTGAGAGGATCGAACTTGCTTGAGTGAGTCTCCAAATGAGGTCGAGTCTGTTCTTATGTATAGGCTTGTGAGGGGTATGAATTGCTATCTTTAGGCTGACTTGTCCCTTCATGTATGCCGACTTGATCTTTGCACCATGACGAGGTCTTGGAGGGTCTTTTGACTCTATTTTGACTCAAATAAATTCCTTTTACAATATTTAACATTCCCAAATGGGTCTTCAATACATGACAATGACTCAATTGACTTATAGACTAAATAACAAGCTCTAGAAGCACTCAATGGGTGCTTGACCTAAAAATAAATTTCCCTTGAGCATGAAACCCATGCCTAAAGAACAACAAAAATAAATGCATTTTTCTCTTTTCATTAAATACATAAAATCATGATTACATGTCATTATGAAGATCGAACCTAGTTACGTATTTCAACACTCCTTCTTAACTAGGGAGGTATTCATAATTCATATAAGGTACTTGGACATTTTCAATTTGTAGAATTCTCATAAGAAGAGTCGGATTGACAACCCATTTGTTTAACATCATATCTTCCAACATTGTCACATAGCAAGGCCTTGACTAACAACTCTATCTCTCCACAAGATCAGAGCACAATGTTGCCGAGACCAATGATTTATAGACACCATCATCATTGTCTCTCAAGGAATATACCCTACTCGAGTGTTCACAGGGTATGTCCTTCCAGGACTATTCTTATCTTGGATTCCCAGTCCTCAAAGAATATCAATCCTCTATGACTACTCTTATCTTGGATGCCCTACCACATCCTCAAAGCGTATCAGGTGCCAGATGCTTACTCAATCCTCCATTCTTTCTTCCCAAAGTGAAGACAAGAATGATGTGTCTATCTCTCCCTCTCAACTAGGGAGGATATACTCATTCCTATAAAGGAATGTACCCATTCTTGTAAAAGGAATGTATCCAAGCTCCCTCTTAACCAGGGACTTGTCCAAGCTCTCTCTTAACTAGGGACTTACTTCCAAGCTCCCTCTTAAGTAGGGACTTGTTTCCAACAACAACTTTCTTCTTTAGTGGAGATCATGTGACTTTTAGCTGCTTGTTGAGCTCCTCCTTTCGATGTCATGAATTTGATCTTCATTATTATGGAGCCTTCATCTTGTAGGGCGTCGACCATCCATCAGTTTCCTCAAGTCAATCATGTCATCCTTCCCCTTATCAGAAAGTGATTTTCTAGTCCACATCTGGCTTTCCTTCATACAACTATCTCTTCCACATCATGTTTCCTTTAGAATCTTTCTTCCCACCACATGAGTGCTAGTTGTAGTTGACATCCACAACTCTTTTTTCAGTAGTGCTGCATTAACCCATCCAGATGTTATTCAAAAAACAAAAATGAACATCAAATCAAAATTGCCTTTTGTGATGGCCTTTTATCTTGACATCTTGCTTGCCTACAACATCTTGCACACTCAAAGGCACATCTCCAAAACTTCATATGTCAAGGGTCTCCTTTCTTTACAAACCTTATCACGGTCTTCTTCTCCATGGAGATGGCATGATCAATTCTTCTTGTTGGCGGATGTTGACTTCCTGTAGTTGCATCTTTCATGATCTCTTATTTCTTTCTTCACATATTGCTTCCCAGGAACTTCTATCCATAGTTCCTTTATCTTTGTCAACCACCTCATATTCCATATGAGGACACATTATGTTGATTTTATCTAGTCAATATGTAAGCCACGCCTTCATGCATCTTGAAAGAAATCCTTTTTCTTTGATCATACTCATGAGGTAGAGTATTCACCCATGCGATCTGCAACTACATGATGACATGACTCAATTAAATACATGCATACATACCTCATTTCTTCTATTTGTTTCTCTAGACTTCCTTCAGCAACTTCTTTGATTGAAAGTACTTCAACCATCTTGACCCATTGTACTCCTTTGTCATCATACCATCATCCCATCCCATACAAGATGGAATTCTTAGCGAGACACTTGCTTCTTCCAAGAGAGGTGTGTTGATTTGGGGTAGCATCGGATGTGCTCTAGCCACGAAAATTGGTGGAGAGGCTAAAGTACATGAGATCTCCAAGACCCAGAAATGGTTTGGGCAGATTCTAACCGGTTTGGGAGATATTAAAATAATTGATATTTTTAATGGAGTTCCTAAGTCTAAACATAGGAAAAATAAAATATTAATGCGAATTAATATAAAACTGGGTTAGAATGGTCCAAAAGTCATGGATCAAGCCAAATCTAACCTTAGTTGTTGATTGGAGATTTAATCTTGGCCGTTGATGAACCAACAAGAAAAGTATAAGAGGAGGCTTGAGGGTTAGTTGGAGAACACACCAAGAGAGATCAAGAACTCGATTTTCTGGGGTAGGGTTTGTTGAAGAAATTGAGTGAAGTGATCTGAGTTGCAGCTAAGGGGCAGTGAATACATAGCAGAGAGGCAGAGTTAGTACCGGGAGGATCAACGCAGAAGTCGGGAGAGGTTGACGCAGAGCCAGCTAGAGGCCACGCAGAGGCAGCCAGGAGCTGCGCAGAGCCGAAGAGGGCTAGCGTGTGAGACGCAGAGGCTCTAGAGGCTGACTCAGAGCCCCGAGAGGCTGATGCTGGGCCAGAGAGGCTGACGTAGGCCCTAGAGGTAGCGCTGAGAGATTTTCGTGGGACAGATTGGAGTTGGAGAGCTGGATAGGGTGACGTAGAGCAGTAGAAGTTGTATTGTTGTTGTGGGATCGTTCATCCGGTGATTTAGCCAGAATATCTGTCTCCGACTGAGAGGTACTACTACCGAGGGCATTCTTTGTTGGGTGAGCAATTTTTGGCACCCTGGTTGTATTCTGAAACTGCATAATAATATAAACCCTTTGAATAGCTGCATCGGTTTTCAAGCATTGGGTTTTTCCGGGGACATAAGTCCAAAAACAACGATGTCACTTGTGTGCTTGTTTCTTTCTGTTGATGATCTGTATGTGTTGATACTGTACTTGTATTTATTTTCAATATTTACATGGTAAATAACTTGTTAAGTAACTGAACAAGTAGGAAGAAATAAATCAGATAATACAGGAATAATTTCTAAGGTTAGAACTTAGAAATTCCAACATGGTACTAGGGGGAGGTTGCAGATCACAGGATAATTAAAGGCATCAATCGAGCAGAGCAGCAGCAGCAAAAACAACTGTCTCAAGTGACAGAAGTTGTTCTTAGCAGTAAGCAGCAAGGAAAGGGTGACACATAGAGCTTGCGTCATCAGTTTGAGCCAGGAGGAGGATCAACGCTGAGGCAGAGAGGAGCGAACCTGACCTACGCAATGCCTGGTCATCTTTCTCTGTCAGGAAGGATCGACGCTGTGGCCAGGAGGTGCAGATTTTGCCGGTGCCGGGATTGCGCAAAGCCTAGAGGCTCTAACCTTTAGATTGCTGGGGCATAGGAGGCTGTGGGTAAGTTGCGAAGCGAAGCTGGTGGGGTACTGTGGTCAGAACAATACCTAACAGGGCAAGACCAAGGAGGAGGGAGTTGCTGCTGAGGATTTCTAGCCAAGAAATCCAGATCAGTGGTGCAGCTGCACAAATGATCGGAGTGGGGCATCTTGACATTGGTAGATGGATTTCCAGAAGGGAAATCGAGGCTCAGAGGGAGTCAAACTGAGAACATCTAGACGGGAAGTTGAGAGACTCAAAAGAGTTGAAAGAGGAGCAACGAAATGGTAGTGAATGGGCTAAGAGATCAGGATAGACTGGATGGAGCTTTGAACTTCGTAGTCTGTAAGGCCAGGACCTTGTCCATTCTAGACAGGTATCGCATCAAACACTTAGCCTTGAAAACGATAGAGATCCCAGTTGACTCGGCTGAAAATGAGAAGTACGAGCAGGCAATGGCCAGGGCTAAGTGCATCATTCTTGATGGAGTCAAGGATCATGTGGTACCACATATTGCCGAGAAGGGTATGGCAAATGAGATGTGGGATGCCCTGAAGAAGCTGTATCAGCATACTTCCGTGCAGAGTAAGATGCTTCTAGAAAATTAGCTGCGGTCATACTAGATGTAGAGGGGGGAGCAGATGGATATCTTCCTCGGGCAATTGACAGAGATTCGGGACTAGAAGACTTCCATAGGGGCCACGCCGGATGAGGAGATGTTGGTGAGGACCGCATTGAACACAGTCTCAGAGGATTGGGAGGTATTTGTCCAGAGCTTACTTGGCAGGGCAAGCCTTCCGGATTGGGAGGAACTGTAGGCGGCTCTTCGTCACGAAGAGATCAGACGGCTGACCAAGGCAGGAAGCAGCGGTAAGGGGGTTAGAATAAAAAAGGAGGAAGAGAAGGATGCTGCCTTAGCCTTTGCGAGAAAGCAGGAGAAACGAAAGAAGAAGGACCTCTCCAAGGTCAAATGCTTCCACTGTGGGGAATTGGGTCACTATGCGAACCAGTGTCCAAGGAAGAAGAGCAAGGGAGAGGCTTCTGAGACCAAGACAGCGCCAGGGAGGGTGGAGAAAGAAGTGGAGACAGATGGCCACTGTGCCATGAGTGCTCATGCGCCACTTGAGAGGAAGGGGGGAGACATCGAGCTGTAGTTAGATAGACTACCGACGATGAGGGGCAAGATCCTCGAGGTACCCAACCTCTTGGATTATACTTTGCTATGGGAGCCCCGAAGAGGAGTAGCAAGACTGGCAGATGTCGGTAGAGACAGATGCGGATGGAGCGACAAAGAGTGCTACAGTGCAGGAGTCCCAGGACAGCGTGAGGCAGCAGTGCGAGATGCATGGAGTTGTTGCAGCAAAGCAGAGGTCAGTAGAAGGAGCACTTGTCAACGACCGAGGGAGCTTCAACATCGGGAGTGTTTCTAGCCTGACATAGATGTTAGAGTTGGGTGGATCAGTTACTTCCTTCTTAGTAACTGGGTTGCAGTGCGGTGATTAGCAGTGGCAGTGCTATGGGCAACATGATGCAGCGTGAGAAGGGGATGCAGTGCAGATGTAGCAGTTGTAGTGGTGGGGCCATGGGTACTAGCACAAATGTAGAGGGAGTTGCCGTACATATGCAACAGTGGCAGTGGCAGGGCCATGGGCAACAGTACAGGATGCAGCAGTGTAGAGGATGTCGAGTGGGGAGGCCTAGCATCAGCATAGGGACCGATGCTGGATGATCAGGGTGATACTTAGTGAGGGGTATTACTAGAGCACTGTCCTCGCTAGTAGGGAGTGTTGATTTGGGGTAGCATCCGATGTGCTCTAGCCACGAAAATTGGTAGAGAGGCTAAAGCACATGAGATCTCTAAGACCCATAAATGGTTTGGGCAGATTCTAACCTGTTTGGGAGATATTAAAATAATTGATATTTTAAAAGGAGTTCCTAAGTCTAAACTTAGGAAAAACAAAATATTAATGCGAATTAATATAAAACTGAGTTAGAATGGTCAAAAAGTCATGGATCAAGCCAAACCTAATCTTAGCCGTTGATTTGAGATTTAATCTCGGCTGTTGAAGAACCAACGAGAAAAGTATAAGAGGAAGCTTGAGGGTCAATTGGAGAACACACCAATAGAGATCAAGAACTCGATTTTCTGGGCCAGGGTTTGCTGTGGAAATTGAGTGAAGTGATCTGAGTTGCAGCTAAGGGGTAGTGAATACATAGCAGAGAGGCAAAGTTAGTACTGGGAGGATCAGCGTAGAAGCCGGGAGAGGTTGACGTAGAGCTAGCTAGAGGCCACGCAGAGGTAGCTAGGAGCTGTGTAGAGCCAGAGAAGGCTAGCGTGTGAGACGCAGAGGCTCCAGAGGCTGACGCAGAGCCCCGAGAGGCTGATGTTGGGCGAGAGAGGCTGACATAGGCCCTAGAGGTAGCATTGGGAGATTTTCATGGGATAGATTGGAGCTGGATGGGGTGACGCAGTCCCTATCAGGGTGACGCAGAGTAGCAGAAGCTGTATTGTTGCCGTGGGATCGTTCATTCGGTGATTTAGCTGGAATATCTGTCTCCGACTGAGAGGTACTATTGCCGAGGGCATTCTCTGTTGGGTGAGCAATTTCTGGCACCTTGGTTGTATTCTGAAACTGCAGAATAATAAAAACCCTTTGAATAGCTGCACCGGTTTTCCCGCATTGGGTTTCTCCGGGGACATTAGTCCAAAAACAACGGTGTCACTTGTGTGCTTGTTTCTTTTAGTCAGGGTTGCGGGGGAGGCCCCCCCCCTCTTGCTCATGCTCCCAATTCGTGCTCCGAGCGGGAGCGTTTTCGGGAGTGGGCTCCCTAAAAAAATAATGCTCCCGAGGAGGGAGTGTTTGCGGGAGTGCGCTCCCTGCCCTTTCAGGAGCGTTTTCTTTAGCATGTAGTTTTTTTTGCAATTTTCTTTTTTGCAGTAATGTTCCAAATGCATTTTTTTTTCAAAGAAACAAATAAGTTTTGAGTGGGGCAGCTTAGTGATCAAGCCTATGGCCCTAGTATTGATATGTGATTTATGGTAATGCTAAATTCTTAGAGTAAAAGTGACATTCTCCTTAATCTTCATTTTCATCCTTTTACTTAAATTTTTAACATTACCATGAAATGACTCAGGATGTTTGAGAGTGGTTTCGACCTCATTGGATTTCATATGGAGAGTAGAATTTTAGATTTCATTCAAAATCCAACGGACTTATCAGTTTTTCAGGATTTCAAGATTGGAGGATTGCAATGTTTCCATTGAATTTTGTCATGTATTAGGGTATAGAACTCGTATTTAATCAAGAGCACCAATCCCTCTATGTCCCTTGATGTTAGTGACATTGGTTGTTGAACTCCTCTATCATGACCCTCTTAAAAATGTACGCATCACTCAAACAAAATCTTGATTTGACATGCTATGCTTTTTCCATCTTATGTTAATGCTTAGAGGGTGATATTAACGACAAAGATCCCTATACAGATACAGAGGTAATGACAAAGATATCGTTGGATATTAATGCTTAGAGGGTGATATTAATGACAAAGATCCTGATTTTCCAACAAGACTAAAAAAATTAGACATTTCTTGTGGTGGCAAGAGGCCCAAGCATAAGCAATAGATAGTAGATTTACTTATCTTTTCTAGTTTCTAGTAGTTTTATAACTATTGACTCTTTCATATTTATTATGATATTTTTTTAAACAATATATGACAATTTAAGTTTGAAGTTGGCAATTATAACTCGTTAGTAATGAATTATGAATATGATGCTTCATGAAAGTTGAAAGTTGTTTCATTTCATTTCAATTTATAACATTTCATTTCATGTTAGATATTATTTGTTGTAATGGTTACACTTAGCTTACAAGTACAACTTTGGTGATCAATGATGATAAATGTTATATATTGAATTTTGAAAGCTTGAAACTTTAAGATTGATGAATCATGAGACTCAATATGTTGTATGTTACTATGTTACTAACTTGTGGACGTGGTTGATAAAGATTATAACTTCTAGATGATTGTTGTTATATGGTTCAATCTATGTTTTTATATCTAATTCATCATTCTACATGTTTTTTGTTGACATATATGTATCAAAATATAAAAAATATAAAAAAATATATATTATATAAAAAACGCTCTGGGATTCGCTCCCAAATCGGGAGCTTCTAAAAATGTTGCTCCCGCACCTGTTTTCGCTCTTGCTCCCTACTTTTGCTCCTGCTCCCAAGTAACACTTCTTTCAGTTGATGATCTGTATGTGTTGATACTGTACTTGTATTTATTTTCAGTATTTACATGGTAAATAACTTGTTAAGTAGCTGAACAAGTAGGAAGAAATAAATCAGGTAGTACAGGAAGAATTTCTAACGGTTAGAACTTAAAAATTCCAACAGAGGATCTTGATTATCCTCATCCTGCAAATGCTCCTTCCTAATGATGATGATACATGATGAGTTCTTTCTATCCTAGATGACTTTTCTTTTCCCATAAGTATTACTTATGCTTTCAATGAGGTTACCAAGAGCTACTTCCTTTATGCTACAATCATGTAGACTTCTACATCGACTATCCTTTCAAGCTTTTCTAATGAGCTCTTGTTTTAACGGTATGCTTCTAATAGGATGCCATCTTCTACTAAGATGCATTTAGTCATAATGCTTCTCATTTTGACTGTCATGGTATAGGTCTTTTCACCTTCGACTTCTCCTTGCTATGCATTGGAGGAACCCCAATAGTGAAGATCTATCCCTTTGGATTTCTTCTCATCAGGTTCTTCCTATTCTTTGGTGATATGAGCTTTATTTCTTTCTTTCCTCTTGTTGTCCTTCTTGAATTTCAAACAATATCTCTTGTGATGTCCATATTCCTGATAGTCATAGCATTAGATCTTTGGCATATGCTTCTTCTTTTCTCGAGGACCAAAATTTTTCAAACCTTCCCTTTTCTTTTAGACATGGTAACAAGTGCTTGAACTTATTCAACTGGTCTTACATCGGTTTTTGCTTTTAACCTGGTTTACTTCAATTTTACACAATGACTAGAGTTCACTGAAGGGGGTGGCTTTCTTCTTTCCAAAAATGCTTGGTATGATGTTGTCCCATCCATTAGGTAGTGTATTTAGTGCCATGGTGGCCATTTCTCATGATTTCCCCCAACTCTTGCAGTTGGTCTTGTATTTCTGACACCCTCATGAAGTATGAGGCTATTCCTTCTTCCTTTGATATCATCATCTTGTAGAGCTTGGTTCTCAATGATATCACTTCTCCTACAGTACTTACGGAGAATAATTCCACCAGTTTGTCATAGATGTCTTTTGACTTTTCCAATTTTGCTACATAAGGATTCTTTGAGCCCTTATTTCCCTTTTCATGTATTCAGCTAGAGCTTGAGCCTCTTCCTTTGGATTTTTAGTCACAAAACCCTTAACATGCTCAATGACTTCATTTTCTATGAGGATCAAATCTATCCTCTTCTTTCATGCAAGAAAGTTTGACGACCCAACCAATTTGTTGCTCTCCTTGCAAAATGAAGTCATTTTGATAGATTCAAATGTAGATATAAATATACTCAATTGTTAAGTGAAGATGTTAATATCTTCAACTTGATGCCTTCTTGATTTTGATGATGATAGAAGATATCTTCCTTCAAAAGTGATCCTTCAACGAGAGGGAGATCATCTTGATTCCTTGATGATAATGAGTATGCTTTTTCCTGCTTCTGCAGAATGTAGAGACTTTTAGATGCTTCAATGTGTAGTTCTTCTATGCATGAGCTAGGGTTTTGAGGTCTTCTTAGTTCCTTCCAGTCACACTTGTCAAACTTACAACTTTAGATTTTGGCCCTGCTTCAGATTTTCGACTTCTTGTTGCAAGACTGCAATTTCGGCTTCTTCTGCAGAAACCCTAGTTCATACATGTAACTAGAAGATGGATGGATTTGTCTCCTTTGTCCTTCGCTTGAGATGGAATCTTCTTCTTATTAATTCCGCTTGCAAGGGAGACTTCTTTTGCCCCAAAACTTCGATTCTCTTGGAGTAGCTTATACTTCAGAATTTTTTGCTGCAAGATGATGCCCTAATCTTCGCACGTGTGGAGGAATATAGCCCAAAAATAGATCTAAGATGTGTCGTTTCTCCTTCTTCTTTCTTTGTTAAGTATTAGGCTTCTTTTTCTCTCTTGACTGAATTTCTTGATGCTTCATAGATGCTTTTCTATTGCTTCGGCCCTTGAGTGTCCTTTAAGTTGCCTTTCCTTGTCTTGTCACCTTAGCTTTGATACCATGTTAAGAAATCTATGGGTAATTAGATTAGGTGATTTCTCTTACTTTGATAACTGCTTGTGATGTATTTTTACTTAACTTGATTAGCTTCTTCTTGCACTTGATTACTCTTAGTGTTCTTTAACAACTACCAAACAATAAAATCAATGAGACAATAGGACACAAGATGTAGGCGATCAGGGAGGGCCAAAACCTCTCCAATTGAGAGGAAAGCCCACAAGAATTCTTCTCTTCTTATAGAACTTCAATTGACGAATTCCAAGACCTATGACCCTTGACCAAGACCCTCCAAGACCAAGTCAAACCTTGCTCGAACAACTTCTGCAATTTCGACTTACCCAATAGATTCTTCTGGAACTTCGACCTGCCCAACAAATTCTTCTGCAACTTCGACCTACCCAACAAACTCTTCTACAACTTTGACCTACCCAACAAATTCTTTTGCTCGACAAATTCTTTTGTCCAACAAATTCTTTTGCCTAGCAAATCTTCTGCCCAATAAATTCTTTTGCTCGACAAATTCTTCTGTCCAGCAAATGTAGAAACCCTAACATGAGAGAGAGAGCCCCAAAAACTTCGATCTAGTCCTCTTTTTTTGTCCTGTTCCAACATCTATCTTGAGAAGATCGAACTTGCATGAGCAAGTCTCCAGATGAGGTCGAGTTCCTTCTTATTTATAGGCCTGTGTGGGGTACGAATTGCTATCTTTAGGCCAACTTGATCTTTGCACCATGACGAGGTCTTGGAGGGTCTTTTGACTTTATTTTGTCTCAAATAAATTCTTTTTACAATATGTAACATGCCCAAATGGGTCTTCAATACATGACAATGATTCAATTGACTTGTACACTAAATAACAAGCCCTAGAAGCATTCAATGGGTGCTTGACCTAAAAATAATTTCCCTTGAGCATGAAACCCATGCCTCAAGGACAACTAGAATAAATTTATTTTTCTCTTTTCATGAAATACATAAAATGATGATTACATATGTCATTATGAAGACCGAACCTAGTTATATATTTCAACAAGATTCAATCTAATGATTAATCACCTTAACAAGAATCTTTGTGATTCAAAATCCTAGATATAACGATGTCAGGGATGTAATGCAAATTTCAAAAGAAGAATGGTCGTACATTTTACATGAAGAGAACTTTATAACAAAACTTGTGGTCTAAGACATACGTTGAATTGTGTTTAACAAACCTTGTGGGACATCAATTCTTGAAGGGCTTCCTTTGCAACATAACTTCTTCCATGCTTCGAATTTATCCTTTGAGGTCTCCTCCATAACCCAATGTTACTTGGGAGCGGAAGCGGAAGCGGGGAGCGGGAGCGGGAGCGACCATTTTCAGAAGCTCCCGGTTTGGGAGCGAATCCGGGAGCGATTTTTAAAAAAAATATATATTTTTTATATTTTTTAATTTTTGATACATATATGTCAACAAAAACATGTAGAATGATGAATTAGACATAAAAAACATAAAAAAACATAGATTGATCATTGAACCATATCACATCAATCATCTAGAAATTATAATCGTCATCAACCATGTCCACAAGATAGTAATTTTACACATATTACAACTGCAACATATTGAGTCTCATGAATCATGATTCATCACATTCAATCTTAAAGTTTCAACTTCAAGTTTTTAAAATTGAAATTCAATAGCATTTATCATCATTGATCACCAAAGTTGTACAGGTACTTGTAAGCTAAGTTTAACCATTACAAGAAGTAATATCTTAGATATTTCTAAGTCCTAACTTCTAACTGTTAACATGATATGAAATGTTATAAATTTATAAAATGAAACATGAATAATGAAATGAAATGAAACAACTTTAGTCTTTCACGAAGCATCATATTCATAATTCACAATCATTACCAATGAGTTATAATTGCCAAGGCCCAACTTCAAACTTCAAATTTTCATTGTCACAGTGATATATTGTTTACAAAAAATATCATTATGATATGAAAGAGTCAAGAGTCAAGAGTCAAGGACTCAAAACTCAACAGTTATGAAAACTAAAGTCCAATAGAAACTAAAAAAGACAAGTAAACTGTAAATGATAAATCTACATGTGGCCCTTGCCACGAGAGTCTCCAGGAGTATAAGGAGGTCGTGGTGGTCTTCTCGGAGGCTCCCGCACAGACCGACGACCAGAACTAGAACCTCCACGTGAGGGTGTAGATGAAGGTGGCGGCAGCAAAGGAACAAGACTCGGACCTCGAGCACTGCTACTGGATGGTGGAGGTGGAGGTGGAGGTGGCATGGAAGCATCATCTTCATCCCTTACAAGTTCCTCTTCCAGTTCTTCAATATGTACAATGCCATCCTCCAAATTGTCATCCTCTGGGTGATTGTCCCAAATTCTATATGTGGGATCCTCATTAGATCGATCACAGTAATGACTCAACAACCTCAAGTTGTAGTGCACATAAACCAAGCTTTCTGCTCGGTTTTCATTGAGTCTGTTCCTTTTCACATTGTGTATGTAGCTGTAGGTGCTCCAACACCTCTCTGCAGAAGAAGTATTTACAACCTGTGAAAGAACTTTTTTGCCAATTTTGGCAAAAGTCCCTGCCCGCCATATGTTTCCCACCATGTGAGAGTATCAAATCTATCTCTATTGTCCATTGCATGGAAGTTACCATACAAACCAGTGCCACTGAAGTATCTGCCTATTTCAAGGCGCACAGCTGCACATTCCTCCCTGTCAGGTACCAATTTTTCTAATGCTTCCAGATATCCTCTAGTTACCTCTGGATCTAAATGGGGTTTGGTCCTAACCCACCCCCTGCTGCAGGTTGGCCCAACCAAGACGTAGAGTAGTATTTTGGCGTAAGGATATACGCCAAGCAATGTAGTGGAAGATTAAGTCTATTCCAC
>APFE030972607.1:0-63088 GCA_000404065.3 Pinus taeda
TTGTTCCATTGCTGGGAGGAGCATAGGATTGATTCTCCTCAATTTTTACTTAAAGGGTTTTTGATCTGGCTTGAGTGGGATAGTGTGTTGTATTACAGAGGTGTCATAGGATTTTAAATCCTCATAACTCCATGCAAAGACATCCTGGAACTCTTTGAAGAGGTCAATGTATTTAGGCTTTTGGTCAGGGGGTAATGCAGCAGACAGTTTTATGATTTTGGGTTGTTTAACATTCCCAATGTTACAGTCTTCTATGGCAGTGTTGAGGGGCTGCAATTTTGGTTTGTTGGGAACATCATTGGAGTCAAAAATGTCTTCTAAAGGATCTAAGCCTGTTGGAAGGAAATTGTCCTTCAATTGTATAACTTCAGTTTCATCATCAGCTGTCTCCTCATAACTAATTTGTTGGATTTCTTGTATGTTGTCTTTGTTGAAGATTGTAGGATGTAGCATTTGATTAGCTGTTTTGGGTGATATTGCTTTGTTATTCTGTTTACTCTGTATTTGTGATTGACTTGCTCTTCAAGTATTTGTGATTGACTTGCTCCTTCAGGTATTTGTGATTGACTTGCTCCTTCAGGTATTTGTGATTGACTTGCTTTTTCAGGTATTTGTGATTGACTTGCTCTTTCAGTGTCAATGTTTAGACCTGAAAATTCTTGTTGTAAAGTCAAGAAATTGTTTATTTGTGTATCATCATCAAACACCTGCCAATCCCTAACATTGTTTGGGACAGATGGTCTGTGTTTTATCTCAGCTGTAAAACAGTGGTGGGGCTTGAAAGGTAGCTTACAGGTACTGCAAATGTGGCCAAACTATGAGCATGAAGATTCAGGGCTCTTGGAATTTTGACAATCTGAAATTCAGTGAAGGAATTTAGTAATTCAGAAGCAGCAGACCTATAAGACCTCATTCTTTTGTCATTGGTGACAAAATTACCCTTTACTTGTTGGATAACTAGGTCTGAGTCTCCTAGGATTGAAATTTTTATGGCTTGTAGGGATTTTACTAACTTGAGGCCTAGTAAGAGAGCTTCATATTCAGCCATATTGTTAGTGCACCTGAAGTTCAGTCTATAGGCTCGGCCTTCTGCATGGCTATTTTGTTTATTATGTATCCAAACTCCAGCTCCTGCCCCTAATTTGTTGACTGAGCCATCAAATTCTAGGAACCATAAGATCTCTTGTTCTAGGGGAGGTTGAATAATATCTCTGTGGTTTGGACTTGTGAGTTGAAGTTTAGGTTCTTCATCTAGTTTGATTTTTAGGACACTCTCCTCACTTGATGGGATCAATTTTGTTTTTAGAGCAGCAGTTTGTTTATTAGACTCCTGATCTTGTTTAAGTGTCTGGTTTTCATCATCATTTGATTTGTCCTCTTGAACACTTACATATTTTGACCCAACCAATGTTTCTATGTCAGGGGTTCCTTCATTGATATGCTGATCTATTTTGATTGTCTGGATTTCTTCATTGTTTGTGTGACCTGTATTGTCATTGAACAAAATATATGAGTCTATGTCAGAATGGACAGCATATATGGGGAAGTTTTGAGGCTTTTCTTGGGTGCTGACCATGTATTTCATGAGTGACTCTCTATATAGTCTCTTGGGTTGACCAAAGACTGTGATTGTAGCATATTACATGTCCAATTGAAGGGACCCTTGAAGTTTAGTCCCCCATGATCTTGACAATAACATTCCATATTTGGGTGGGATATCAGCAACAACAACATCCATCAAGATTGTTTTATTCGGGTATTGGACCAGGGATACACATAAGTCTTTTATCAAGCCTAGACACTTCACTTAGCTTGAATAAAATGAAAATAGGTCTTTATATGGCCTAGTAATATCTAGATTCAGCCTTTCCATGACTGATTTTGGCATCAGGTTATGAGAAGAACCTGACTCAAACATTGCATTGTGTAGTATCTTATCATGGATGTGTAAGCTAACATAAAAAGGTAATATCCCTGTGCCTGCTGTTTTTCCATCAACCTTTGGACCAAACAGCAATTCTCGGGTGTCATCCAATACATTGACATTGTCTTTGTTTTGAGTGAGTTGGAGGGACTTCTCAATCTGTTGTTTATAGATGTCATGCTTGGCTAGTTCTGCAAGAGGAATGGCTATTTTTAGTTTGCCAATTTCAGCTTCCAAGTCAAAGGGTTTCTCAGTTTGGACCTTAGTGTTGTGGGTGACCACCTTTTCTTTGTTTAGTAAGGTTTCTTCTTGATCCTTGCATTGATCTTGGGGCTTGTGTTTTTCATTCACCTCTTGAAGCTTTTGACTTGGATTAGGTTGTACAGATGATGCAGCTAGTGGCTTCTGTGTTTGTTCAGTAACTTCTTCAATAGTTATTTCCTTTGTGAGTGAATCAGTTGTATTCATTGGTTCTGTTACTATGACACCCTTGGGCTACAGTCTATCCTTGGTTTTTTTAGGCTGTGTTATGTTTACAGTCCTACTTCTTAGTTTGTATTGTTTATGGACTTCATAAACAGCTGTGTCATAGCCTTGTTTGAAATCAAATGACTCACCTGACTTGGTTTGGAATTGTTTAATGTCCTCCTCTTCATGATCTTCTTGACTTAAGAAAACTTGGTGCTCATCATCAAGGCCCATTAGGTGGATATGGGTATCATCCACTTTCTCATATGAAGTGGATGTTTCAGCATAGTTTTCCTGAAATGGAGGTCTTATTTCTGGATTAGTATTGGCCTTGCCCACATTAGGGTTTTGATTTCTCCTAAAGTTTGGATTCCTGTTAGAGTTGTTTGGTGGCGCCTCCCATGATGACTTTCTCTCCACAGATTCTACCCTGTCACCCAACCTCTTCATACTAGAGATTATTGCATCCAATTTCTGGTCAAAGGTTGGGGGTTCCTCTTTGAAGGCAACTCTTTTTTCTAATCTTGCCCTGTTCCTCTTAGCAATTAGGTTAGCCTCAATTGTGACAGCAACCTTTTGTGCTTCTTCAAGGGTTTGAGGGGCTCTTTCTTTTAATTGATAAGCCATGTCAGGGTCAAATCCATCAGGGAATTTGTATAAGGCCAAACCAGGAGGAGGTCTTAAGTTTTTGGGGTATTGCATTGTATACATTATTGAACCTGGCACAGTACTCCAGAACTGTCTCTTGAGGACCTCTCTTAATCATATCATATTCACCAAGTATATGTAAGGGATCCTTCTTTTTCTCCCATCTGTTGGTGAAGGCTTGGTAAAGATCATCAGGGGTTGTGATGGTGTTTGCAGGAAGTGATCTGAACCAAGTTCGGACATCACCTGTTAAGCTTTGGACAAAAATTATCATCCTCACACTCTCATCATCTATCTCATAGTTCTCGAAATGATCCTGCATTCTCTTAGCATGCTGAATAGCAGAGTAAAGGCCAGTGGAGTCAAAATATGAGATTTTGGCTTGGTAATCCCGGGGTAGAGCTGCAGGGTTAGCAGGTAATTGTAGAGGTGCATATCTTATAGCCATATTCACAAGGTTTGGGGGATTGACAAGGACAACTGGGACAGAAGGGATAATGGGTACCACAGGGGTAACAGGTATAGCAGAACCTAGGGTGTTGGTCAAGGGAATATGTGTGGGGGATGAGGATGTGGGAGGAGGGCTTTGGGATGTGGATGGAGAACTAGGGGAATTAGGGGTGGACCGAAAAAGAACCTTGATTGGAGTGGAGATGGGGTTGGGGTGAACTGTCTCCGGACTTAGGTCAGCAAGATTATCTGGCCCTTGCTGCTTCTTGATGAATTTAGGGATTATATTAGGATTTTCAAAGACAGTGGGTGGGTTTGGGTTAGGATTTGCCCTAGTGTACCGAAGATTCTTCTTGGGAGCCAGCTTCTGAGCTAGTCTATTTGAGTTTTTAGGAAAATTTGTGTCTTGCAAGGACTGGACAAGATTTTTGAAAAAGGCTATATGTATCTCAAAGTTATGAAGATTAACTGAATCAACTCTTCCTCGAGGCTGTAAGTGTTGGTACAGAGACAGCTTCAAAGGCTTCTTGGCTGATATTCAGGTTTCAAGTGTAATTTTAGCAGACATACAGTGTTTTCTAAATCCTGAAGAGATCCCCAGTGGAGTCGCCATTTATGTTATCACCCAGGTTGTTCCCTATGACTCCCAAGGGAATATGGCCGGGGTAACCACTAACCAATCTTTGGACTACAACTTCTAGCCCAGCTGTAATTAGAGAGGGCTCTCTCTTTAAGGTTTGTCTCTATTCTATGAAGATCTTAGGCTAGTTATGAAGTGAAGGTTTTTTGGTATATGTTTGGTTGGGAGGATGTTTCCCTGATAGTTTTGAGATGTATTTCTGCAGGTAAAATTAGTCCATTGGGCAATGGAGTTTGTGGCTGTTGGTTTCTTGAAATCCTGAATTTGGTGCAGCTGGAGTTACAGGGCCATTTAGATACTTCATGAAACAAACTTTAAATTGTGATGATGGAGTGCAGACAACCAGTGAAAAGCAATTAAGAACTTTTCACTAAGCTAGGGTGTGAGAAGGAGATGTATTCCTCAGGAGCAAACTTGAATTCATGAAACAATAATCACTGTGGTGAAATAGTGTGAAAGGGTAGCAATTAAGAATTACGCTTTCATTACTATAACTGAAGAAAAGACATTAGAAATAGCTTGGATTGAGTTCAGGGTAATCTGTGATTAAATCCTGGAACTATTCTTTTTCCTTGCTATTAACTGTTTAAACATAGGAAACATGAAAGAGATATGAAAGATAACAAGAACATAACAAAAAGTTACAAGAGAAACTTATTGTGCCATGAGATACGCAGGAATCCTGTAACTTTCAGCTAAACACCAGCAAAACATCAAGCAACACAGAGCTTTGGAAATTCCATCATCCTTTGTATTACTTCTCTGAGAATTATAGTAAAAGAGCAGCAGAATAGATATGAATAATCTCTTACATCCAAGGTCCAACCCCTGCTAACAAATGCGAGGGGGAATATATCGCAGTCTCATACAAAATATCTTAGGCATTGAGTCATCTGAGAGGTAAAATATCTTTATTAATTCATACAGAAATTGCAGATAAAAAGTTACTACAATCTTTAATGAAACATTAAAGGCTCTTAACTCCTGTCAGAACAATTTTGACCTTTGGAGCTCACGGAGTCGGTTGAGCGCTTTGTTATAACTGCTGAATGACGTGTCTGTGCAGCTCTGTCCTCCTGTAGCTTCTTGGCCCTGTCACCTGTGACTGCTAGTGCTGCTGTGGTGGCCGAATACTTGTGCTGAGTTGGCTCAGCCCTTTTCTGCATACCTGCTGATGTGTCTTTATCTTCCTGTGTATGAAAACTTAAATATTTTCAAAAAAGTAAAAACACAATTACTGACTTTGATTTAACATTAATTGTATCAAATTATCCCACACATCCTATGTAGGCAATTGATGCCTCAAAATTGACCCCATGGTCTCATCTGCCTCTGTGTACCTGTAAAAATGGGGAGGCTCATCAAACAAGTGTGTGATTTCATTCATAATAAAAAATAAACTTTCTACCCTGTTGAAGAGGGTCTGTCCTGTTACTGGTCCTGTTTCTGCTGATGTACTAGCTATCTCTGAAATTCGATTTCCAGCAAAAGTGTTCACTCTCTTGGCATATTTTTCATGTGAAAGCAACTTTCCTGATGGCTCCAGCAGGCTGGGAAGACCCCTGTTTTGCAATGCCTTGAACCTGTTCTGGAATTTGTTGATATCTGCTTGCATATCTTGGGTTCTTCTTTCCAGGGTCTGAATCAGGTTTCTTAATGTCAGGACCCTTTTGATTAGTGAGATGGTCTCCGTCCTGTTTCCAATTCCCATTTTGATGAGCTGGGAGCTTGTCCTGTAGTTTAGCACGTTTATCATTCTAGTGGCAATCTCAGGCATATTGCCTAGAGATGCCCTTGCCCGTTGGATCTCTCTGTGTGCTTTCCCAATGAGCATTATTTGCTCATGGATGGCTTCAATGTACTCCCATTTGTCTGTGATGGACTGACCAATATTGGCCCAGAGGACCCTCTTAAGTTCAGATGTCACCTTGTCCAGCGTGAGCTCTTTTTCTAGCTCAGTTATCCTCTTCTTAAGAGCCTTTACCTCCCTTTCTCTTTCAGCCATGTTCTGCTTGGACTTGTCATATTTTTCATTGATTTTCACCAGAGTGTCTTTGGCTTGATTTAACTCTGACATTTGAGACTCCAAGACTTGAATTTCATTCCTCAGCTTTTGCATGTCAAGGCTTTCAGCCTGCTTTGTTGTTGGTGCTACCTATTTTATCTGCTGGCTGGGAGGGGCAGTGGTTTGAGGGATTTCCTCAAGATTTATTGTTTCTAGAGGAGGTTGTGAAGTTTGTCGTGCCTCCTTTTGCTGTAATGCTGCCTGTAGGGTAGCCTCTGATTCCTGCAGCTTCTCTTGGGTGTGGATGAGCTCTTTATATAATGTCATTAGCATAGCAGCTGCATCCTTATCTTGTCTGAGCTAGGCAATCTCTTTTGTTTGAGGATGAAGAGTTCCTGGGATCTTTAAAAATTTTGTCAATGCTGCCATATCAGCATCCCTTAGCTTCAGAATCTCCTGAACTGCCTTGACATCTTTAGGATCATGTCCAAGCTCTATTATGATTTCCTCTAGAGCTTTGATCCTGTTGTCTTTTGCTTGAGAGGAGGCCCTTTCCAGCTCAAGTTGTGCAGTGGTGTTATTCAGGCTATTTTGTAGCCTATAGTTCACCAGGGTTTTATCTGCCAAGGTGGCATACACCATCTCACCCGTTTGTTTATACAATTCAATTTGATCCATTGGGTGGATGTCTTTGGACAAGACCTCGAAGTTGGTCCTGATATAATCTGCAGCTGACTGTGGTTGCTGCACTGCTGGTGTGAAGTGGCTCATTATCATCTTTCCCTCATGTGCATCATATGCAGACATGAGTCTTTGCTGGTTTGTGGGAGCCATTTTTAATAGATGATTATATAATTGCAGCCTTAAGGGTTCATTTCTGCTTTTGATGTCCTTAAATTGCTGCTTAATGCTTTTCTCACCTTCCGTCCATTGACCTGAGGAGCTAACTTCTCCTCCTGCTGCCCTATCTTTCTCTTGTTGGAAAGAGCTGGCTGAGGCCTCCATGCTGGGCAGGCCTGTACCTGAAGTCTGCCCCATTGGCATTTCTTCTTCAGAGAAAGGGTTTAACCTTTGCCTCTTCTCCCCTTGAGTTGGTGAGGCAGTAAGGGGAGTCTCTCTGTCCCTTTTCCTGTTTACATCCTCCCTTTGAGGGGTTTGGAGGACAGAAGAGTCAATCCTTGAGTCTTACCTGGGAGGTGCCATTTGCGTTGGCTGTTGCTGTGTGGCCATTGGGGCCTCTGCCGTCTGCTCCCCCTGCCCTTGCTGCTCTTTTTGTGGCTGTGGCACCTGTTGGGGCTCTTGGACCTGTGCCTGCTGTACCTGTTCCTGTTCCATCTCCTTCTCCTTGCCTTTGCTCTGAACTTGGTTTGTAGTTTGGACTGCCTCTTGATGTGCTGTAGAGGATGAGGCAGCTGCTCCTGCTTGAGGCTTTGGCAGAGCGAATACCTGTGTAGGAAGTTCCAAGTCAGCCAATTTCAGAAGATGTCTTCTAGCTCTCTCATTCAGTTCTTCTTGTGTGACCGGTTCCTCCAGTGTGCCCCTTTTCCACTTTGGTTGATTGGCATATTTTTCAATGTGGGGCAAACTTACGTGGTCATAACTAGAGAGCTTATATTTGAGCCTTCTGAATGATATGGAGTGATTGGGGTCATAGGGTTTCCAGAGGAAGCTGGTCTTCAGGCCAAGGCATTCTAGCTTTCTATCAGCTTCTTTCCAGCCTTCCCTTTTGTTCAAAACAATGTGGCCCAATTGATTTTTCACTTTCAGCTTTGCCTTCTTGCCCTTTCCTGCGAAGTGTACCATATCAGCATTCCCAAATTGCCTGAAGTATTCAAGGGCAAATAGTCTCATGGGCACATACTTGGGCAATCTGTATGGGGGTAACTCACACCCATATATTCTGATTACGATGTAGTTTTGGTAAAAGTACGAATCCCCAATGGTGTACACTTTGGATAACTGCAGGATTCTCTACATCTCATCAGTCAGTCTTGGAGGAGGCGAGCTTAGGAACAAGGACATGGCTGCGTGAATGAAGAGGTCTATAAATTCATAGTAAGTGTATGGAGAGTAGGTTCTGCTATGAAACACTGAGGTCCAGTACACTACTGACCTTGGATTGCCTTGTACATCCGTTCTCTTGACAATGAAGGAGAACTTCTCATGCTGATAATATAGAATCAAGTGGTAAATGTAGGAGGTGTATCTAAACACCTTCTCTCTTGACAGGTTCAAAAATTGCTCATGCATCTTATCTGATATATATGTGGCATAATCATAATAGATTGGAGTTTTGCAGGGGAAAACATAGTCATCATCACTAGTACAGTTTCATCAATAAATTCAACTGATTTGTACCCCAAGATGGAACTGATCATATCTGCAAGATCTACCCCCAGTTGATTGAGGTAACCATCAAAAATAGGAGGGTACAACACAGTGTCAGAGTTTTTAATAAATAATTGGTTGAGCTTTGTGATTTGTGCATCTGTCAGCATCTTAGCTCCTTGGTTTATCAGATCCAATAGAGACAAGGGAACCAATTTCTTCTGAGTCTTGAACTATAGCATCTCTCTAATGGCCTCAGGGGTCATGTAGAATACAACTGAGCCTGAAGGGTCAAGCACAGCTCTTTGAATGGGGTCATAGCAGACAGCACACAGATGAATCAAGTCAGGGAATTGGTTGACCTGAGGGAGCCTGAAAATTGGGAGGAAAGAATCCCAAATGCCTAGTATGTATGTCCCATCCTCATGTTTGGCCTTAAGCTCATTCAGCAGGTGGAGGTGGAACTTGCTGTGTGAAATGAAGTCTTCTGCAATTTGGTAATCTAAGTCTGCCAAATCCTGCCACTCCAGCTCTCTCTGAGGGGCATTTAAGGGAGCAACATTGAGGGCAATTGGTGCAACTGGAATCTCCATGGTTACTTAGATTGTGTTTTGCAAATGGACTGTTGTTTCTTAGGCTGAAAGAGCACTGCCTGAGTGAAGAGGTAAATTTAGAAATGAAGGGTAACAGGGCAAGTCTGCAGCAATTGAAATACTGTTTTAGTCCCTTGAGAAGGCAAATATTAGTCTTTAACAGACCTTTCTCAACAATTGAGTGCAAGTTCTGGGTTTTAGTTCACGACTGCGCGAACAAAAAATGCGAGTTTTCAGTGAAAATTCAGTCCAAATGGCTCGGCTAATGAATTTCGACCGTTAACTTTTCAAGTGGGAGCAGGGTGCAGGTAATTTTCTGGTGAATTATGCGTTTTCTCTGCTCCAAATGAGTTTTTGTTATTTACAGAGAAAAAACCAGGTTTGGAGAAGACTTGTATGGAGAAATACCTGGTAAATCGATGGGCTGAGTCACCAATGCAGGTGGGTAGGCGCGCGGAGGTCTCCTGGCCGATTCTGAGAAAGTTGGCGCAAATGGTCGTAAAACGCATGCAGAGAGCGAAACAATAGTTTTTTCCAAAAGTGCGAAAAGAACGCGAAAATTGACAAAATATGGCTTTTTTGGGTCATTCGCGCCTTTTTTGGCTGACGTCAGCATGACATCACCGGGTGGGTCCGGGTTGGATGACGTCAGCATGACGTCATCAGGTGACGTGGCGACCCATGACTGGTCCACGGGGGTGGTGAGATGGCAGACAAGTGGGCCCATGGTGGACGGGGCGCGCAGTCGTGGCGATGATGTAGACAGTGAAGTGGCGCTGACGCTGGCAGACAGGTGGCGCAATATCGGACCACCTCCTATACGGCGAGGAATCTGTTAGAGGGGGCTCTGATAGAATTTGGGGGCGACGCGTGGACCCAGCGTGACATCAGCATCTGACAGATATTGGACGATATCGTTCGGACGTCGGGGCCGGTCCTAAATCCGCGTCAACCGTTGGATGGGACGAGGTTGATCGGACGGTCGACGGGCCATTGACCTGCACAATTGATACGGCATCGGGCGGGGATTAAAATACTATTTTCCTTGGAACTTGCGCCTGGCAAGACCATTGTAAATTTATCGGGTTTCCATGGTGTTTGTGCATATTTCTTTGTAAAGTCATGTAAGGCCGAAAACTTTAGAAAAAAGGCGGAAGCCATGGTTTTTCAATGTTTTTTCGCGAAAAACGCTCAAAGTGTTAAAAACTTAGGATAGGCGGGTTTTTAATGAAATTTCATATAAAGGCGCAAATGGGTCCCAACCTTAGGATAAGGCGGAGAAAGTGGGCTTTCAAAGTATTTTGCCCTTTGAGCTGGTTTAAAGGGTGCAAAAGGGTTTTTTCAAGGTTTTTTAGGCAAAGTGAAGGATTGAATGGGCAAATGAGTTCTGGGGAGATAAGAGGTTAGGCTGGGGTTCTTGAGCTAACCAGGTGTTAATTCAATTCCCTAGTAGTGAAACATATGGCTATAATGCCAAGGAGGAGATATTTATAGAATGCTTAGGGTTTATACACCATGGTGTTATAGTAGTAGGGAAAGGGTAACATAGGGAGTTAAATAATACAAGTTAGAGGTTAATATGGAGGGAGGAGGTGAATGAGGAGTGATATTACTAAGTTTTCTTGAAAATAACTTAGTTTAGGGAGTAGATCAAAATGAAAAGATTTTTGCACAAGAAATGTGGCTCTTAGGAATCAAGAACCAACATAAAACCTTGAATTTCTTCCATACACACAACTGGTGAAGGGATGTTAGTAATGAGTGATGAATCAGGGAAAAGGGAGGTTAGACATGCTTCACTATGTTGTTTTCCTTGTTTTGATCAGCAAAATTCAGCTTGGAAGGAGCACCACTTTCTGCAACCCCCTCTACCTACCCAACTATTTGCCTAGCATTTTTTGTTTCTTCTTGGAGGGTGCACTTGAACTTGCAAACCCTTTATGTGCCTTTTCTTTTCCATTGGCTTTTTCCTTTGATTTCCTATCTAGCACTACCCTTATTTCTTCTAAGGCCCCAGATTAAGTAGTTGGGAACCTTAGTTTCTCTGCCTAGCTATTGGTCTGCCAAGATTAAACAGTTTGGACAGACTTCTTTCTCTATTCTACAACAGAAAATTGAAACATGGCATGATCCAGTTTACACTGTTGGACCATCCATCAAAATTTAATAAACACGAAGGCACGTACACACCTTGTTATTCCTTGGAAATATGGGATCTTTGTATCAGAAAAGCAGATTATATTTGGCATTTGAATTTGCCAATCATGAAATATGAAACCTACTGGTATAGGTATCCAACACATGTAACTGTCACTCGATCGGGGGGCATGGGTACATTATCCTAGTAGTGGATTATTTTACAAAATAGGTCAAGGAAATTCTTACATACAAGGATGATGGAAAAATGGAACCTATTTTCTTATTCAATAATGTGATCACTAGGTCTAGTGTTCTGCAAGCCATCATCACTGACCATGGTAGCCATTTTCGAAATTCTATGATGACCGAACTTACTGTGAATTTAGGCTTGCATCATGACAGTTCTACTCGATATTACCTATAGGAAAATGGCCAAGTAGAAGGGGTAAACAAGGTTTTGACTACAATCATTAAACAAATTGTTGAAATTCATGAAAAATGGCATCTAATGCTTTTTCCATCCTTCTGGGATATCGTACCTAAGAAAAAACTTCAACTAGTTTTACTCCCTTCCAGATGGTTTATGGTCTGGAATCAGCCTTGCCTATTGAATGTGAAATACCATCATTAAAACTTGCAATTGAATTATTACCAACCACTTATATAGAGGAGGAACATTTTTTTTACTTAGCATGACTAGATGAGACTCTTCGTGATGTCGCATTAGCTAGTGAACCTCATAAGAATCGAGTTAAGGTACATTTTGATCAAAATCTAAATCCTCGCTCATATTCATAAGTTTACATAGTCTTGGTTTATGATCAATAGCATAATAAATTAGGTGTCATTAAATTTGAACCCATGTGGCATTGTCCTTATATTGTAAAACGTGTACTGGAAAGACGGGTTTACAAGCTAGTTGATTATGACGACAGTTATTTGGAAAAGCCTAGAAATTGTCTTTACTTGAAGAAATATTATGCTTAATTTTCTCTGTGAATAATTTGTATATTGTTGCATCATATTTTGTGTGTGGCAATTTTCGCATATTTTACAATTTTTTGCTAATTCTCCTGCTTATTTTGTGTTACACTTGATTTGTAGATGTCAACACTCCCTCAAACTTACATTGGCTTTGTCGATGGTGATAGTTGTAGTACTCAGAATTTATCCTCCATGGCATGGGCTATTTATTCACCCATTGATGAGTTAGTTTATATTCATGGAATATGCATTGGTTGAATAATGAATAAAATCACAGAATATAGTGCAGTTATTGAGATATTATTTGATTCCATTTCATTTTGTATTCGTCGATTGATCATTAGGTTAGATTCTCAACTCATAGTATTACATTTAAACAATGTTTATTAAGTAAGAAGTTCTACAATGTTAAGATTTTTTTTGCAAGTTCATCTCTTGGAGAGAGAGTTTGATTACATCAAATATCAACACATTCCAAGAAATTTAAACACATTAACTGATGCATTGGCTAATTATGCATTAAAGCGTCATGTGTGACATCTGTAAAAAAGAAAAACAGTATTCATCCACATATTGTACAAGATAAAATGAGATAATAAGTACTAGTTTTCATTATTCAAAATGTCTTTAAAAAGTGTTTCTTTACAAAATGTCATCCAATACATGAGGCCCCATGGCCTTTATTATGTGAACACGTTGATACATCAAAAGCAAAAATATTGCCCTATAACTAGCAACGTGTTACACATGATTATCATGGTAGAAGATAATACAGTGAGCTACTCATCGTAGTATGTGACTAATTGGTCCAAGAACCCCCATGGTATGCCTTTGGTAATGGAGAGGGAAATCATCAATCCCAACATTTGGGATATCTAGGGTCAACCTCTCTAGGTCGTGCTCCAGCTTAGACAAAGCCTCTACTACATCAGGGTTTTGTACTGCAGTTGTTGTTGGCTTCTCACCGCATTTGTCAAATCGGCGTAGTCTTGGCCTCACCATGTCCATATATGCATGATTATTTTAGATATTTAGTTATGGATGCCAAAAAACAAAAAAAAATGAAAAAAATAAAATGACCAAAATGTGAAATGTTTACCTAGGTTACCCCATTGCATTCTAGCTGGAAGTGGGATATCTAGATCACCCGTTTAATCCATGCCTATATATGGAAAGTCCTTAATCATAATAATCAAATATTCAAACCATCCAAATAAATAAGGAGTATATCCAATAGTTTGGCCACCACCACCTCCGTGGCATGTCATCAATGTAACCCACTACAGTGATACAAGGATCTCGCGGTCCTCCTACATCTATGGATACCTGTGAGGAAAGAAAGGGGATCCTCTCTAGAGTAAATTAGATTGAAATAGCACCATACCAAAAAAATTTGAGTTTGCCAGTTTTCACTCTAGTTAGTTTCCCTTTGAGATTGGCAACTACCCCTTCACACAAGTTGAATATCGTAGATTGCGAGCACCCTACAAAAATATGCATTTGAGAGTTGGTGAGTAATTTAAGTGTTTCACTCCCACATAATCGTGTAATAGTAAAGCTAATAGTCCTCAAAGGAACCCACTCAATGGTTTTGATATCCATGCATCTATCTTTGAGTTCAGACTGTGGAGAACAATGTTGCACTAGGCAAGTGGCATTTCTTTCACCACCTCGTCTGTGCCCATACAACGAAATATCAACTCCACAGTGTGACGATCCAACCTGTTAGTGTCGGTATCTTCATCCATCTGTCAGAGATCAATCCACTTGTTACATTTCATATTAGGAGTCAAGCCCAGTCATCTGCATTCCATTAGGCGCATGGATTATCTGACAAGAGTGGTTTTCCTCATGTCCCTCATGTCATTTACCTGCTGGTCATGTCTGTTCATTAAAAAAGGCATATACAGTATTCTTTTTCATTAAAATTTTCAAAATGTTACTTTTAGGGTTTCATGGTCAATTAGGTCAGGGTTCCATTAGGGTTTCATCAATAAATGCTTCGAAGTGTCCAATAATTACCAGCAGGCCATGAGGAGGTTTAATCATCAATAAACTTCATCGACAAGTGTTTGAAAATGTGCTTTTCCTCAAAACTTTGTTTTGAGGAAAAAAAGAGTATTTAGCCTTTATCGTACTAAAATCATGTAAATTTTGTTTTCTTCATTGCAAATTCCTTCATCTACACCCTGGTTTCTTTCCTTAGCCTAAGAAGATCCAACACCTGCAAAAACAAGCAAATTACAACTCATTTAGTTCTTCACAAAGCCAAAAAGGTGAAAAAGTCCAAAATACAGAGTTTGAAATCAGGTCATTTTGAAAACATTGTAAAAGTGGGTTTCATGAGCTAAAATCTTAAAAGCTCTTTGTTTATAAGAAATGCCTTCATTTGAAAGTTCATTTGTAAAAGACTAGCAATGCAAAGTGATTTTGTTAAGCAAGAGGAGAAACTTGGGTGAAAATCGCTCTTGGTGACCAGCGTGGTGCACTAGGTAGGAGGCGCGGCGCATTGGTGAGGCGCAGCACACGGGGCCTCAGAACTCAGTGTATTTTCGCACAAGCGTGGAGCACTGGTGACGTGTGGCACATTGGGTATGCTGCGCAGCGCATACAACTAAAGGGCCCGAAAAGTTTCAGAACAACCTCCAATCGCCAAAAACGCACAAATTCACTTTGTTCCAAGTAGGTTGAGCTCCACTTCTGTTGTTCATCCAAGTGTGGTGTTTATGTTATGATGGTTGATGTGGTGAGTTTTTAAACAAATAATCAAACCCTACCATTTCAAATTCCTCAAACAAAGATTGTTGTCTAGGGTTTGAAAACTATTTGCTACCAATTCTATCCTCTTCCCATCATTCCCTTATCCCATTTTTTCCCTGATTTCATTGTTTCCTAAGTTCCTCTACCCCCTAAATTCACTAATCCCCTATCCCAAATTCCCTTTCCTAAATTTCCCATTGTAAAATTCCAAACCCTAAACCCCTAAACAAATCTATCCCAACAGTCCCTAATCCCCCACTATTTTTCCCTCCCCTTATGCTCCCTCATTTCAATGTTTTCCCTTGGTGGCAGAGGTTAAACAATCATCAAAGGTAGTCCATCACAGTTTGACACATCAGCACCTATCTCTTCAGGACAGTTTTTCTACCAGTAGTCATGGCGTCTAATCCTTCATCTGATTTTGAAGTGGAGACCAAAAGTGACTCACCCACAGAGGGACATGCACCCAGGAGGCCTCATAGAGGGGGCAGACATATCAGAGAAGAACCAACCACTCTTGTTGAATTGCAGGCCTCCCCTCTTACCATTTCTTGTTTCCAACATCAGTCATGTTATGAATTTTTGCGAAAAGGTTGCTAGCATTCAGTTTGACCATGAGTTGGATCGTTTGTTTGTATTGCATTTGCATGGTGATCAAGTCACTCTAGCTGGTGTCACCTTCACACTTACACCAGAATCCATCTCAGTAGCAACCGGCATACCTAACATTGGAGAGACATGGAACAAGAGGTAGAAAATTGACCAGCAGCATTATGAACCATATATTAAGCCAGGTTTCTTGAGGCAGCTCAAGAGAGTGTTTCCTTTCTGATACCTCAGAGATGAATATGCTCCACTAATGAAATTGATCATGAAGTATTTCAGCTGTGAGGGCCGGTTCTCCCGTTTGTATCCTTATCACATCAGGTTGCTCATGCATTTCACCCGGGTATGGATGATGAACATTCCTTATTTCATGTGCCGAAATATTGAAAGGATGACCACTCTAGTGCTGCAGAAGACCCCTCAGCAACAATTTAACAGTATTTATCATTTTGCTCTTATAAAAATTGTGGTTGTCCATCAGCTTGGCTTGCAGGGCATCACTTGGGATGATTTCATCTCTCGTGATTTTTCAGAGCTTCTCAGGGATCTTTAGAGACTTTACACGAGACAGGTGCACCTTCTTATCAGCATGAAGGTCATGAGACATAGATTGCTACTGTACCGGTATATATCACTTATCAGAAGGGCACCAGGCAGTTGTTCGCAGTAGCAAAGCGAGTGTTATCTCCAACTGGGGTGGAAGGGGCCTCGCTTCCGACATCAGCACCACAGGTTCAGGACAAAGGCAATAGGCCAATGCAGGATGAGGGGCCTTTAGTTGAACAGGACTTTATTCTTGTTGAGGATGTTGATATGGGCCCGAAAAGCACAAGTCTCAAAGAGATCATCCAAGAGCAGCAGACAAAAATCAAAGCCGTGTCCCTCAACTTGGAGAGGGCTAAGTGGATTATAAAATACTTGGAGCAAAGGAATAAGCAGCTTGAGGACTAGCAGGTGATCATGGAGTTATAAAACATTAGGGAGAACTGCCAAGTTGCCCAAAGGAGGAGGGTGGAGTTCACTTCACTCGAATAGGAGATCAATGACGACCGAGAGTCTTGGCTTGAGAGAGTCAACATCCACTTAGAGAAACTGTTGGAAAAGGCTGACAGGGACAAGGAATTTTTGAGACACATGGCTTTTCACTACATGGCGCTGAACAAGGTTTGCAAGGCATGAATAAAGAATTTAAAGGAAAAACTAAGGAAGGCATCAAAAAGGCAAAAGAGGAAAAAAGACCATGATCGACTCCGGATATTGGCTGAGGCATCCTTGGCCCATCATATCTCTTGATAGAGAAGGTCTAGCCAAAATTTCAAGAAATTTGGAGCTATTTTTGCATTTTGGAATTTTTTTGCACAAAAAACAGAGTTTTCCTCCCTATGCATCACACCACGTGGCGCTCGCTTTTGCTAGAGAGCTCCAAATCACAAAAACTTTGCATCTCTAGATTTTTTTATGAAAAGTTATGCTTTCCTACCTATGGCCAAGAAAGTTGGGCAGGTTTTGAGCCCTCAAAGAAGTCAAAAACACTCAAAAAATGACCTCACTACCCATATTTTGACACACAGGAAGCAGTCTTGGGAGATTAGATTTTTGATAGGGAAAATGAAAGCCAAATTGAAAACTTCCACTTGGGTTGGAAATTAGACGGATAGAACTTTCCAACAAGAACACTTGGAGCTGATTTGACATCGGGAAGGCCTCCAAAAATGGTTCCAAACAGGCGCGGCGCATAGAGAATCAGGCGCGGCACATAGAGGACAAATTCCCAGTTTGACCCAGTTTTGCTCTGTTTTTCGCCCAGTTTTGCCTAGTTTGACTTTTTTACTTATCTAATGGAAAATATATGATGTAATTTGATTAAAATTGATGGATCATGATGTAAATATGTTGGATTTTTACTTGTAGAGGTAGATTCATTAGTTTATAGGTTGTTTCAAACTGAGTGAATCAGTTTCCATGTTTCTAGAGGCATGCTGTTATGTTGCCTATATTCCAATTCTCAGTTTAGGATCAGTTGGATCAGCTCCTAAACAGGTGAGATCGACCCCTAGGGGCAAGGAGGAGCTATTTTGTCTATATTATGTTGTTTTTCAGTCATTAGCATGGTTGGACTCTTGAGAAAAGCCTTGAGCTTCATTGTACATTCACATCAATATTTTGGCTAAGGAATTGAGACCAGGATTTGCAACATTCTTTGGGATCCCTGTGGAATTTGTTTTGGTATAGTGATTTCTTATGTCTTTGTGAATTTATTCATGTCTTATATGTATCATTTCTCTTTATTTCTTCTCATCTAAACAAACAAGAGTGTATGTAGAATACATTGAGAATTGCAGTGCTCTACTTGAAGTTTGGTTTAGTCTTTAATGTTCTCCACCATTTGGAAAGGATCCATGGCTTCCCTTGCCCTCTTCAACTCCTCCTCAGTCTGATCCATCCACCTCACTTGATTTATAGTGCCAATTATAGTTTCCTACCTTGCCCCATCAAAATCCTTGCAAGACTGTGCCTCATTCCCCACACCCAAAATCTGTCTTTCCCTTTGAGCCCACAAAACACCATTCTATCAAGAAAACTCCTTGACATCTATACCTATCCTAAAATCAGTAGCTAAATCATTCAATCAAGCCCTTAGTGACCATAATTAGCTGAGATTGACCCGGAGAGAGCCCTCTCCTCACTTGGTAGGGCTAGCTACCAGGCTGAGCGTGGTTTGATGTGGACCTAGAAGCTTACCTCTTCAGCCTGAGGTAAATCTAGGCTCTAACACAGCCACGAAACATATGCCATTGACATCTATCGTGAATCTATGATCCCCAATCAAGAAGCACACTTCCTGTACATTCCATTTTCTTACCATCCATTCTAGCAAATCTAGTTGGGCCTTCATGCATGGGATTACAAAAAAATTGTATAGGCCACAAGCTCTTAAAGCTTGTAATGTTTCTAGATGATTCAAAGCTACTAAATCTTGTTCTTCATCTTCTCTCTCCCTCCACTCCTTTTTTTTAGATCAAACCTTGCAAATAAACATGGAAAATCATTAGAAAACATTGTGATGATTTTTGCAAAGAAATTTGGGAATTTTATTTAATCTTTTCAAATCCCTCGACATTGTGTGCGACTGCCTTTTAAGACAAATGTGGATTTCCATAGTTCTAGCTTTAGAAACTACAAAAATCTAGATTTACATGTCAAAAATAGGTTTGGTGTGCATGGGCCTGATGAAGAGAAACTATGCACACTGAAGGCAATTTTTGAATTAATAAAACCCCCCAAGAAAACTAAATACATGGTGAAAAGAAAAATAAAAGCAATGAAAAGGAAGATATAGGAGAGATATTTTACCTGGAGAAAGCGACTCGTGATTTGGTCCACCAGTTTCACTAGAATCCACCTCTAAAGTTTTTGGTGAAAAATGTATTCAATCACTCTCAAATGGTAAAAAACCACAAGTGGTAATTTTTTTTTTTTTTACTTTTTGGATTTTTATAAGGTTTTTTGGCATAATATATATATTTTTTTCCTATTAGCTTCTGAAATCCAAAATTTTAATGTTTTTACTCTATTTTTTAGCAGAGATGATAATTTTTCAATTTAAATGTCCATAAAAAAGGTTATTTATGAAAATGAATCGTTTTGGTGATGAGTACATGTTTATCACTTTTTTGAACTCGTTAAAAACTTATGAAAAAAGCGAAACCAAGGAGTTCTGTTTAATCCCTTTTCAGACTTCCTAAACATGAAAATATCGTCGAGTACTTGACTATTCAAACTTGTAAAAGTAAATGAAGAGTTTCCTATTCAATATAAGTTTACCTTTTTACGGATTGAACTAGACTATTTACGAAAAAGGTATGCATTGACTAATCATGGTCAATAGAGTTCTCTCCTACATTATTGTACCCTTTTTCGGGCTTGAGAGACTAAATTTACAAAAAAGGACATTGTGGAACTTAATTAATTTGTTCTTGTGACTCCCTAAAAATGAAAAAAACTGAGCTTTACTTTCTTCAGGCTCGTTAAAATTTTATGTTGAAAGAACTAAAATATTTTTCTTTTCATGTCTTTTGAAACTCTTTAAACATGAAAATAACATCGAGATACCCCTTCAATGGACTTGTGAAAATTAAAAAGTGTAGGACTCGTTAATCATACTGAGACTGAACTACTCCTTCCTAGGGTTCATTAAAAATACTCCGAATGACTCATCCCAAAGATGAGCTTAAAGGAAAAGCATATGTTATTCTCCTCGAGCTTGCACAAAAAGAAAGAGGTACTTTCTAGTAATGGTGGGGGAATTGAGAAAGAACGTTTGTTTATATTGTAAAAGGCAGTATATCACTCTTGAACATGACACTCCATTACCTTTGTGTCTGGGTTGGGAAATCCATTTTCCTCTCAGTTTACCATACCTCATTGAAAGTATTCAAACTGGTTTCTAGTCCTATTATTTTTTAGTCAAATACTCCCAAGTCAGAATGTCGTATTGCCGATATGTTCAAGAGAAGTCCAACCTTAGTTAAAATTACCTTGCAATTCATAGCCTTTAATCACATCAGCCATCCCTGAGTCAGTCCTAGATTTCTCCAAATTATTGTTCTTTAAAACTTGACATGTGTTTCATGTCATAGGCCCTCCTGCAATTGGTTGCTTCCTATCGACTTTAGCTCACTATCTTGGAAGTTGATCTAGAAACCTTCTTCAATACCTTGGAGCTTGCATGTCTTAATGGAAGGTTTCTCAATTTCAACGACATGTTCTCATCATTGACCTTTTCTCGAATGATCCTATGCGTGTTCGACCTCAGGACATCTTTTCACACTTCATAGATTGTATTTGAAGTACCTTGAAAACAATTGTCATTATTGGTGGTTTCTCTCATGCTTGTTAATGGTTCACATTATTGATTGGCAATCAAGTGGTTTCTACCATGTTTGGATACGAGACATTCACTCACATGGTTAGATTCGCACTACGAACTGAGAGATGGAGATCAAGACCCTGGATTTAATTTCATCCATGTAGGATGCATGGATTTATTAAATATTCATGATTGTAAACATAGATACATTAATGGATGCATCCATACTGTGTCTTTTGTTGACATGGATCTTTAGGTTTATTTCGATGCTGGTTCTCTGAGACATTTATGATCTAAGTATGGGAATTACTACCTTGGCGATGATTTTATATTGCATTGTAAAATTTCATTGATTGTTTCAGGTCTCCAACCGCGTTCTCTAACTCAAACATTGGCATGATAAAGCACTTCAACCATCAAACATATTTTCTAACTTTTCACTTTAGGGGGAAATCTATTACACGTCATTTTGTCACATTAGGCAAATGACCATCAGTCTGGATCTTTTTCTATCTATCAAAGTGTTCCAAAGCATCCCCCTGCAAGGCTAGAACCTAAACAATCCCAAAGATAATGAAATTCTTGGATCTCAATTCCCAAAAACCTATTTTTTATTGTCTTCACAGTTCCCTAGTCAGCTTCTGTGCACATGTAGAAGTGATCATTAGAGTCAGCGCAAAAGTGCACTTTTTCTTACACTATGTCCTGCTTACATAACTCAACACAAGTAAAAAATAAAAAGAAAAGTCTATAATCTTTGTTAGCCGAATCTCTCCCAACTAACAACTTTGAGTTGATGCTTACTCAAGCATGATCCCTCCCATCATGGAGCTACTTCGCTCTCTTTTTCGATCCCCTAACCCTCCATTTGTGGATCTCATCCCTTAGGAAGAGGATCCCAAACCTCCTTCTCTTGGCCTATAAATCAAACATAGGAAAGAGTATTGGAGAGGACCATTGAAGGTAGGCTTATGTTGTAGAAATAGGGCTAGAAGGATTTTCATGCAAGGAGAAGGTTGGAGATCGTGGGAAGAGGCTTGTAACATCATGACAACAATGTTGTATGTTTGTTCTCCTTTTTATTTAATAAAAATCAATTTTTCTTTCCTAATCATGTCTATTATGATATAATTTGTGAGATTCCTTGATCACTCACATAGGTTATGACTAGTTATTGATTCAATTTATGATGTATGTTGAGTTCATAATTTCATTTATCTTGCATTCTATGTTCTAGATACTTTTATCATTTGAGTGTTTCTGTCTATGCGGGTCTCCTTTGAAACATCATGGAGAAGTTGGGAAAGTCACTAGAATGGTCTCTAAAGCATCAAGGAGAAGCCAATTGTGGAAGGCACTAAAAGGAATTCAACAAGAACTTTGTTAAACCGATAAGTGATCCATCGCATATTATTTGTTTCAATCAATCATAAGATAAGGAAAGGTAACATTTATTTTCTTGATTGTTACTAAATTTCATTTGAGATCTAGGTGTTGTGTGTGGAGCATGATTGTTCAGAGGTCTTTGTTTCAGCGGGATGTATACCCGAGGAATTTTTGTACACCCCTCCATGCGGGGGGGTGCGGGGGTCCGGGGGGGCGCTGATCCCCCCCGGCTGGGGTTCCGGGGGCCAGCGGTCCCCCGGCGGGGGCTCGGGTGCAGCGCCCCCGAAGCTAAAAACAGATGTAAATTTGCCTTGTAAAAGTATAGTAATTTCTAGTCAATCTGAGCCGTTCATTAGGCGGATGATCTGACGGTAGAACTTATGTTTAGTTTAGGGTTTTTTGCCCTAGAAGGCAACCCCTCTCTTTGTATGAGGGTATTGTATTTGAGGCGGCGATATTGATGTGTATTCTGTGTGTGAGCGAGAAACAGAGAGGTGAGACTGTGAGAGAAAACAGAGGATATTACAGCGGCTTTGCTGTAGGTTGTGTCTCTTCATTTTGCTGGATAATAGAAAGGAAGGACTGGCTGTTCGAGGTGGACGTAGCCCAAACTGGGTGAACCACGTATATCTGTGTCTCTCTTGTTTTGTGCGTTTTCTGTGTTTATATTTCTGCAATATTTTATGTGTTCCATTTCTCTGTAATATATAATTTTCTAACACTAGGGATATCTATCTTATCTGCAGGATGGATTAGTTTGCCTAACAATTATAGTTCTTGCTAGTCAAAAGGTTCTTGTTGATGTTAGTAAACCTCTAGTTCAATATTATGTTGAATCTAAGATTTGTTAATATAACATTCCAATCAACCATTTTATCAACCAGGTGGTTTAAGAATTTCCCCCAATTTCTTACATGCACCAATTCTTTCCATCCATACTCTATTCCCTTAACCCATGTCTATATGGTTTCTTATAGTTCTAACAAATCATGCTTTCTTCCCCCTACAAAAAAAAGCAAGTATACCTATCTCTATTTTTTATATTATGAAATGTTTTTTAAGATATGTCTAATTCTTCATCTGTGCTAATATTTTTGGAGTCCATAAATAATGTGCAAATTTTATTACACATGTCAAAACCATTTTTTTCAAGCATCTTATTTTTTCTAGAATTTGATAACTAATTCCATTGGAACTTCGTCGATATTTCAAATTTTATGTCACTTATTTGAGAAAAAAATGATGTTAAAATACTAATAATTATATACTTTATGTGATTTGGCCCTAATTAGTATGGAAAATAAGTTTGACTTAGTATAACTCTTATTATATACTTTAACATTAACTCTAAACTTTTCCATGCATAAAAGCATCGTGTAAGGGAATTGTGAGCGTCAAAGGAACCTAATATTTGACAAAAGTAAAATTTATCTCTTCTTAAGGGATTTAAGTAGGGATTTACACTTATTAACTTATAAGGATAACATAGAAAATCTCTATCATACTTTTACTACAACCCTCTCTTCTTCCATTAACAAGTTCTCTATCAATATGTCATACCAAAACAATAATAGAATTACAAACCTTTGGTATGATCATGATTGTAAATTTTCTAGAAAAGCAATTAGGGATGTTCCTAACAAATATTTAAAGCTTGATAAGAGAAATACATGTCCTTTTGTGACATAATCATTAGGGGACATCATGATCCAACGTTACCCTGGAGGAATTTTCCAATGTTACATAATTATTCACAAACATTACAGTGTCATGAAATTCAACTAGAATCCTTTAACGAATGTCATAAACCAACACTACCCTTCACTAATGTCACATTGACATCGATCACAACCCTTGATTGATGTCACATATGAAATAGTCCAACAAAACCCATTAGAGATGTCCCAATATGATGCACATAAACCAATGTCCAATAACATAATGCTTTACATCATAATATGACATACATAACCCTTCATGAATGTTGCAATATAATGAACATAACCTATATTGTCATGCAACAAAATTAACCCAATTCAATCGTGTAATGAACATAAGTCATCATTGCAATGTGGCGAACATAAATGAACATCAAAATCCAACACAACCCTTGATGAATGTTTCAATGTGATAAAAATCACCATAATCAACCATGGTCAACCATGTCCACACTGAACAATGGCCAACTAAACCCAACCATGGTTAACATAAGTCAGCAATGATAAACATCACTATATGAA
Source organism: Pinus taeda (assembly GCA_000404065.3). NCBI lineage: Eukaryota > Viridiplantae > Streptophyta > Pinopsida > Pinales > Pinaceae > Pinus > Pinus taeda. The sequence continues at coordinate 24,042 of APFE030972607.1, forward strand.
ATAACCATTGATGAACTTCACAATCTAACCTAACCACTGAGAAACATCACATTATGGAAGAATCTAGGTTAGGTTAGATTGTGAAGTTCATCGATGGTTATTTCATATCGCAATGTTTATCATGGTTAACTTATATTAACCATGGTTGTCTTTAGATTTTCATGGTTCATAGTCGACATGGTTGACCATTGTTGATATAAATGGAAATGCTTCATAATTATTAATTAACCTCATAATCCAACATATCCTTTCATGAACACCACAATTGGACAAAACCCTCAAAAAACACTACGATCAACATAAGTCCACCAAGATGATCATCGTAATGTAACATAACCATTAAGGAAGATCAAAAATCTAAAATAATCCACGATAAATGTTGTAATGTGATATAACTATTAGGGAACATAGAAACTCAATACAATAAATCCAAGATGAATATCATGGTGCATCATGAACATTCATGAAAATCCCATTGAAACATAATCCTTGATGAATGTTGCAAGGTGACATAGCCCTTAATGAACATTGCATTGTGGCATAATCATTAAGGAACAAATCAATTTTACATAACATAATCAAAGTGAATGTTTCACATGACATAATCGTTGGGAATATCACAACCCAACATAACTCTTGAAAAACATTACAATGTTACATAGCCCTAGATGTATATCAGATCTTGACATAATGATAAGGGTATGAAGAAATTCCACATAATTTAGTTATGATGAACATCGAAATGAAACATTACCATAGTAAACCATGGTTTAACATAATCAACATTGTCAGCCATATTCAACCATGGCTAACCATGTGCAACCATGGTCAAACAATGTGAATCATAGTCAACTATGTTTAACCATAGATAAACATGGTCAACGATGTCATCCATAGTCAACTGCATTCAACATGGTCAACCAAACTAAACCATGGTCATTAATAGTTTAACATAGTCAATGTTGGACCACTAAATTTAGTTACAATCAACCATAGACAACCATGATTACCCATGCTCATCCATTATCAACCATAGCTAAACATGGTAAACCGTAGTTAATCATAGTCAAATATGGTCACCCATGATTAACCATAATTAACCATACTTGAACATGGTTAGCCAATGGTATTTTAACATAGTCAACCATTTTTAGCTATGACTAACCATAGTAAAACATGGTCAATGATGTCATTCCTAATCAATTGTAGTCAACATGGTCAACCATAGGAAAAAATATTCAAGCAAATTCTACCATGGCCAATAATAGTCTAACATTTTCAACCATGGTAAACCAAAGATAACCATTTTAGAACATGTAAAATCAAAGTCAATCGTGGTTTACAAAATTCAACCATAGTTAGATGTGGTTAACCAAAGTCAATTGTGGTCAATGAAATTCGACCATAGTCAAATGCAATGAACCAAATTCAACCACAGTAACCATGGTTTATCAAAGTCAAACATAGTCAAACCTAGTAAGACAATCTATCACACCAAACTAAAGCCAACTCTGGTTAAACATAACCAAACATGGTAAATCCTAGTGATCCATCGCAAAACCATACCTAACTAAAGTAAACTTTGATCAAACAAAACCAACCACGATAAAACATAGTCAACCATGACAAACCATAACCATACTTAAATATCATAATTAGTTCATTATTAGTTGTATTAATATTTTATTTTACAAATCCACTAATCCTCCTCATATGTGTTTATCATCGACTAACATAATCACATAATTAAAAGTGGTTGATATATGCCTAAAATATCATTAATTTTAGAAGTATGGGCACAAAAACATTACAAAAATATAACCCCAATTGACAACAATTATATATTAGATAAAAAAAGAATTGCTTATTATTCCTTGCCTCTACTAGGGACTATAGAAATCACTTCATGGTCAAAGCCCACCAACCCTTTTTAATTTTGGGAATTTTCATGTGCATAACCAAAGTTTTCAAGATTATTTTATTTATTTATGTTTTTTCTTAAATTAATAAAACAATTTAGTGATTTTTGGGAAATGTATTTCTCATTTTCTGATTGGCCTAGCCTTAGTCGAGTGCATTTTTTTTTTTATTTGTGAGTGCCTAACAAATCATTTTAAAAAGAAAATTTTGCTAATTTTATAAATGGTCACTCCATTGGAAGTGTTCTACAACTGAATATGATGCATTACACCACTACCGCTCTACCCAATGATGCCAAAACCTCCTCATCATTGGTGCTATTAACACCACTTGGTTTATCTCTTACTAACCACTCACCACCTTGCTTGAATTCTCCTTGCCACTCAGTCGACAATTTCTTATAAAATCTGAGTGAGGGGGAGTTGGGGGGTCATGATTCTAATAAAATTCATTTTACATGAAAGTTTCTCATGTGGTCATATTTGTCAAAGTCGTAAGATAGACCACTCACACAACAACACTAGTTGATAAAGTGTAGAGAGAGGTGTGTAACTAGCAATATCTACATAGCCCTTCTTTCACTTACAAGAAATTATGGGAAATAATCCAAAATTAGAGACTTTGACAACATTCCTAGATTTCTGATTGAATCCTCAAGAGCATTGTAAAATTCAAAAGCACACGAGAAATTTTGTTGAAAGCTTGAAGTCATTTTCCTTACCTACCTTTATTCCATTGTTCCAAGAAGATCCAACAAACCAGCTTATCTCTTTTTCAATTGTTATTCTAGAACCAAAATATTAAATTCCAAAATTTGAGGAATTTCCTTTCAAATTTCAAGTAGTGTAGAAATTTTTATTGTGCACCGAAATTTTCCAGGTGGAGGAATATTATGTTTTCCACCACTACGACTTATTTCGTGGACATTGGATTCTTTGAATGGTGTAATTTTAGTAAATTTTATAATGTTGTGGTCATTAATCCTATCGATTTTCTGGTCATGGCTTCGTGTGAGGCTAGGGTAGGATATTCAAAATCAAAGTTGGTACACTAAAGCATTTTGTTCAGTTTTTTAGTTTCTCTACGTTAATCGTTTAGTTGCAGGTAAATTTTAAACTGGAATGCAAAGACATGTAGATTGAGGATAAAAAATGTGATTTGAAATAATTTGGGAACATATTAACATGTATTCAAAAAAAATGTAAAGATGCAAAAGAAAGAAATAAAACTTCAAAACAAGTGGATTAATGAGGAAAAATTCCATTTTTATGACAAAATTTTCAAGAATTAGATCAATATTTAATGTTTAAAAAAATTTGTGGGAAGAGAGTGTAGAAATTTTGAATAATTTAACACATATTCAATGGAGATTATCCTGATCATGTACTATTGCGGAAAACATACACAATACATAAGCTCCTCTACGTTGATCATCAATATAGCAGCATCAATAACAATAAAACATCAAGAGCATTCACACATTAACACAGTATGTATCCCGGGGAAAGCATCTAGCTAAAAACCCCAACTATCTGTATATTAATGATTGAGTCATGTAACATTACAAAGTACAATGCTTATCACAAGCAATCCGTACCAGCTCCACCTGTTACAAACAATACAGCTCAGATCTGAATCAATCACTGGCTTAGATCTCTTCCGCTGCTTGCCTGCCTCCGCTGCTCAATACCTGCACAAGAACCGGTGATAATTCCAAGGCAGCCACGTCTTTCCTTGGCTAAATCACGTGAGAACAAGCTACAATGTGGGAAAACTCATTGGCATACTCAATCCCCTGATTTGTGCAAGATCTGGTGCACAACTATAGTCACAACTGATAGCAATCTGATTCTCTAACACCTGTCCCTGCTGAACTGAACATGCACTGACATGCAACTGAGTTAACTGATGTATTCATTAGTTGTATTATGAGTTAATAACTTGTGAATTAATTAATAACTAATTCACCCAACTCATCTCTAGTCTATTTGCCAGTTAGACTAAATACAACCAGTTTAACAAAGCTAAACTGAACACAACTCCATCAACTGCACCTCCAGTCAACTAAACTCAACTCACTTGAGTTCTAACTGAAGTCATGCATGCAAATATTCAACTAACCCATAAGAACCACGTATTTCCTTCATGCAATTGCATGTGCCACATCCGTAGCTCGAACTGAAGTGCTCCAAGAGAATAAGATTAAGTTTATAGTCCAAATATTATTGTGAGATAATAATATTTGACTTTTCTATTTTTGACAGCCAGTCTAAAAATAGACTTGATCACTCACACTGTGATCACTCACACTTTCATCAAAAATAGAAGTCCATCTATTTTTCCCAACTTGATCAATCATCCATAAACAACAACCTGCAATCCATAGACATGATCCATATGTCTAAAAATAGACATAGTCTAAAAATAGACTTGCGCCAAAAATAGCCTGCGGGCCCACTTAGTGAAGGCGACTCTTTTCACTAAGCTCCATCATCTTGTTGCAATCTCAACAAGCCATGTCTATGAGGGTGGTGGAGGTGTCTTGGCCTTCGGAGTCATTTAATGTCCTCTACAAGGTGGTATGAATTCGCTTGAGGTTGGCATTGGGGATGACGTTGGTGGCGATATGGCCATCATGTCTGTCGGTCGACCATCTAATCATATTAATTACTAGAGTAGTCACCCGCATCTGGGTAAAGTGGTTATAACTTGGTACATGATGTTGTCAAACAATATGAAGGGAAGCTAAACCCTTACTTGCTTGATAAGGACTTGGTAGGGTTCAAACCAAAGGAGATGGATAAGCCTTGTGTGGAAATTCAGTCTTATATGGCATCCAAAAAATAGTTGTATCACTTCACCAATCTCTTCTATAGGACTTTCTAATGACAGTCACTGGGAATATTCAAGAAGTGATTAAATATCTTAAAGAAGGCTTTCAAGAAATGAAGGAGAGAACCAAGATGCTCAAGGACACCATATTATGGCAGGACAATGAGTTTATATCCCTTGGAGTTAGGTATGCTAGGATAGTTACCAATCTTACCCATGTTGGACACAATTAGAGTTTCTAGTGAGGCAAGAAAAGAAGCCTACTCTAGAGTTACAGAGCTTCTGCCTTGAGGAGTACATAAAAAAGGCTTGCAGTACCATGGATCCACATTTGCATAATGGGGAGGTGAGGTGGTATGAGGAAAAAGGAACCAACTTGCTTTTACATGTTGACCAACATCATGAGATAGAGCTTTAGTATATGAGCATTCTAGTTGAAATTAGAGTGGCACAACATCAACATGGTGGGAATATTCCTTATGTTTGGATTTATACACGAGGTCTTTTTCAAGAGTCGTTGATAACTAAAGACAATGGAAGGCAAATTCCATGGAAGGCTATGGACTCTAAAATTAATATCATTCTTGTTGATACTTTCGATCTCAAAATTCCATTTCAGATGGAATGGAGAGATATTATGAGTTGGTATCGCACTGAGTTAGTGATGTTTGGAAAGATACTTCTAGCTAGCCGTACAGTGCAATAGGAACCCTCAATTATTTGGGATGAAATAATCCAAAATGGACAATGGGATCCGGATGGATAATGTCATCATGTGACAGAGCTTAACGGGTTGTCCAAGATTCATTTGATGTAACAAAAATTTCTCAAAATCACTCGAGGTGAGATATCATGAGCAACATGATCAAGTATATCTTTTGACATAGTGCGAGGTGCAATATCAGGTTTATAGAGAGCATGGATGACCTTATTACCGGTATTTTATCCAGGATACCAATAACATGTAGATATTGGGTATTTATGGGGATGGAAAATTTAGAGAACAAGTTTTCCTCTATGTTGAGGGATGGACACCTATGAGATGATGAATATATTATAGAGGAAAAAATCATCTGCTTCGTCCCTAAGTCCATACTCAAGGACAAGACTGTGAGAGTGGTCCATGCTTCACTATTGGAAATTCATCTTGGGGATTGCAACATTTACAATGAGGTCAGAGAGAGGTTCTATGGGGAGGGATTTGGAGGTGTTATGCCAGGTAATGAGATTGAGTGTATGACTTGTCAAAAAATCAAGACATGATTGTTTGGCATGCTTATTACAAGACTTGGCTAATCTAGATCCAAAACTGGAGAGTGTATCTATGGGCCTTGTATTAGGTCTATCAAAGGTGTAGGGTTGTGGTTACATTGATAGTATATTTGATTGGGTGAAGGATTTCACACATCCTTTTACAATCCCATAAAAGTATAGGTCAGCCCATGGGGCACAATTTTTTGGCAAGGAACTGTGCAAGGTCCATGAGATGTCTAGGTATAATCTCAAGAACTAGGATAACAAGATCTCTAGTGTGCTTTGGTAGGATCTTTTCAGGTGGGATGCCATTGACATGAAATAGTGTTAGGCATGGGATGGTGAGGATGTTTTCCATTTGGTGGATTGGGTTCTAGGGGAGCAGATAATTAGTGCAACAATGATACCCCCACTGGCACATCATGATATGTTCCCTTTAGATTTACCAGGGATGATTCTAAGGGATGGTTCACACTACAATGGATCCACTTGTGGCCAGATGATACAATGGTATATTCGGGACCCAAGCATCAAGGGATTTATTGATGGTTGGATAGTATAGTGGCATGGAGTGACACAGAGGCACATTTGGCACATGGGTATTGATGCGCAATTATGACATAGCTTGAGAAGAAACAATCTCAAGGAAGGAGGACTCTCATGTCCCTTCTCCGAGTGATAAATGCATGGGAAATAATTTATTTAATTAGATTAAAATGCCGTAAAAAAATTAGGGGATAACTTATAAGGTCACATTACTTGCACATGGTATTGGTGCCCATGAATTACTTTCCCATGGTATACTTACTCATGGTATTGGGATGGCCAAAGATTATAAAAGGGAGCTCAAGATTATTCCTTAGGCATGCATGTATATTTGATGGATTGTTTACTTTGGCTCTTGGAGCTTGCTTGAGGGTTTATAACCATGAGCATGACCTTCTTTGGTGGAGCAATTACCCACCTTAGTTGCTCTAAATAACTAGTCTTTAGTGGTGAAAGACTCCACCCTAAGGAGGAATCACTCAGATTCCTCACTAGGTCAATTTGTGGATTTAATCTTAATAGATATATGGAGGAGCCATCTAGGTTTCTCATTTGGGCATCAAGGAATTAATTGGAGATGTCATTGTCATCCATTTTGCTGGTGTCTTAATAGGTTCTCATGTATGTTCAGATTCATATTTAATATAATAAGGTTGAGTTTATTGTTTGTGCTTAGTGTAAATCAAAGGTTTCATGTTAACCATATTCTCATTTATATTCAAATTCATATTTAATATAATAAGATCTAGTTGTTGCTTATATTCACTGTAAAATGAGGGTTTCATGTTAAGTTGTATGCAAAATATTTGACGAAATGTCCTTACATTAATAATTAGTGAAAAATAATTGACATTGTTATTTTTTGCATAGTGTTTATTAAAAATGCCTCAATTGTAATTGTAAAAATTATTGCAAAATATAACTTGGTACATTACATTATTTGCTGCCAAGGTTGCCATGCCAATTCATCTAATTCTGCCATCGGTAATAAATAATAATGTAATAAGGAATCAGCGCAACAAATTGCTTTAACAAACATAAATAGAGATTATTGACATCTAATTCTACCTTCAGTAATAAATAATAATGTAACAAGTTTTAACCAACATAAATAGAGATTATTGACATCTAATTCTACCATCAGTAATAAATAATAATGTAACAACTAATGGAGGCAACAAATTACTTTAACAAACATAAATAGAGATTATTGACATCTAGTGTTAGTGTTACCATGGGTAATAGGTAATAGATAATAGTGTAACAAGTATATTTTAACAAACCTAAATCAAGATTTCAGATAATTTTAACATTTATTTAGCTCTCTGTCATCCAATTGATTGTTGGGCCAGAAATGAAATCTCCATTTGCTCCAAAATCAAATACATGAATGGAATAGAAGCCAATTCATTACCTCCCAACATATGCTGCAACTAATACTGTAAATCCAAAGTGCTTGACAACAATAGATAGATATTTATAATGATTCAACCATTATTTAACCTCAATAACCCTAATACCATACTTAAGAAAATTTCATACATCAGTTAAAGATCCTAGCCAGTGTGCAGGAGAAGAGAGTAGAACTGAGACTCGAAAGAACGCGAGGATTTCAGCAGAGTAGACGCCTGGATGTGTTGAAGACATTGAGAAAGAAGGCAAGCACATAAACAGAGAGAGCGACCCTGTAAGGGGTAAAGTAGTCCTTGTAACTCCAAGAACATGAACATGAAGAGCTTCCGCTTTCTGTAGTACTTATCAGAGAGGCAGAAGCTTTTTGTAAGAGGACCATCCGGCGATCCAGATGGGTTTCTGTAATGAAGGCGAAGGCAAAGGCGAGAAGGGTGGAAAGGCAGGCAAGAGCAGAGATATAAATGTGAAGAGGAACCCAAGAGTTGCCATGTCCACAACTCTGCAGCTGAGAGGGAGAGGGATTATCAGAGTGAATGCTCAACAGAGACCCCAAGACTGCAAGTTGGAATACAATATAAACACCCAACAGCACATAAGTTTCAGTGGTGTTCTTCAATTTCCTGCGGCTCATCTTTCTAATTGATGGGCTGCAGGATGACATCTTCATTTGCTCCATCATCAATTTCCCTATTTGAATACCACTCAAACATATGAATGAACTCATGTGCCTGCTGAGGGTAATTATAAGGGGAGGCAACATGGAAAAGTGGTGGGCTATTTCCATGGGGCTCTGCAACAGCTACCAGGAAAAAGATGTGAACGTTCCCTCTACAGGGGAGGCAGAAGGACGGAAGCACCGGTGGGGCAGAAGGAAATATCGGTTCACTTGACCGTGACCGAGTTTAGTTTCCTAGAAAGTGCGAGTATATATCTTTCAAATTTCCCAGAAAGTGCGAGTTCATATATTTCAGAATATGAAAAAGTGCGTGGAAATATATATAAATATAAGTGTATGGCTGGAGTGAAAGTCTGATAATTGTGAAATTTTGTTTTTTTTTTTAAATAAATTATTAGTCATAATTTTAGGGAATTGTCTATAATGTGATTTTTTGGAGATTCCAGTGAGGGAATTCAGCTGAAGAAATTGAGGTTAAATCTTGATTTGTTGTAGTTAAAATGGTTTTTTAACTGCATATTTGGATTCAGCACCCTGAAAAACCTTTAGGACTCTTTGGTTGTGCAGAAACTAGCTATCAAACTTTCGATTCCAATAAATTGCTGCCGGATTTTGACCGGTAAAACCCACCAGAAAGTCTTCCACAAAGTCTCATTATAGACAACCGTAACTTTAGAAATTTGTTTATTTTTTAATAAAAAAATAGAGTTATTTTATATTATAAATAATATTATAATGATAATTTCATTACTAATTTAACAATAATATTAATTTAAGTAAAGTCTTTCATAAAATCACATAAATTAAACTTAAATTAATAATTTTAATATATTTTTAAAACTGTATAAAGTAAAAATGTATTAGAATAGAGATCTTATTACACTATCATTATTACTTTGTATATAAAAAATTATATAATAAAATTAAAAATAAAATAAGTATTTTTAAATATATTATTAACCACTAAATTAATAATTTCCAATATATATTTAAAACGGTATTAAGTAAAAGCGTTTAACATGGAAAAGTTATTACATTTAAAAGTATATGAAAAATGAATTATTAGTATTAAAATAGATTAAAAAAATATTATATAAAGGAAAACAAAGTTTAATGTTTAATATATTTGATTATAAAATATTGATTTAAGTTGGCTTCCATATATTTATATTTAATAAAAACTAAAAATCCACTTTGTTATAATATTGGGTAAATTAATAAAATTGGAAAAACAAATTAGTTTCAATATTTGATATATTTAATTATTAATTTTAAGTTGGTTTCCATATATTTATGTTTAATTAAAAATCCACCTTGTATAAAGTAATATTGGGTAAATGAAAAAAACTTTGAGCATTAGGAATGATATTTTTTTTGGTTGGTTGTAAGTGGCTACAAAATTTTCCGTTAATAAAAGAAAGATTTGCATTGAGAGCATGTTTATTAAAAAGTGTAGAATTCTGACCAGATACTTTAAGATAACACCTGAGCTTCCAAAAATATAGGTTGTAATAGATATGTTCCCAAACTAAGAAGTGGCAAGATTTTGGTTACAAATTTTCAAAAACTGAAAGTGGAATGCCACCCATTACACAAAATCCCAATGAAGGCTAGCCATCAGTTTGTCGGGTTGATGTCATGCTATCTATTAGAGCCACTAGTACGCAATCGACATTGAGAAGAAAAATCAGAACTGAACTTTGTAGAGACAATAGTATCCTTAGTCTGAAATGACTATTGGAGAAAGGGGAGCCCCATTCGCTAGTGGATCAATATTGGGAGGTGGAGCTAGGTTGATGGGCTAGACATCGATTATTGTAGGAGTATCAGCGAGGTCCTCCGAATCAAAATCATAATCTGACACTACATACTTTTCCACCCGTTGCAGATGTATGAGTATGTCATCCAAACAATAACGAACACTCTTGAGGAATCATTTAATGTCTTCCTGACCTACAAAAACTTCATAATTATCCCCTTGTTTTCCACAGAGTACCAAGCAAAATAAGGTGTCCAATAGTTGATGACTTGCGATAGAGTATAAGAAATGCAATGTTCTTCTTCAAAATTTTCTAGGGTTGGGAATCCATTTGAAATGTTGATTACCCACCTCTGAATCAAAGAAATATGCTTTATCACCAAATTCTCAAGATTCAAGGTGTCAAATCTCTTTTCCGATCTCTGGAGGAACCGAGTGAAACAAGGTTGCTACTGAGTTCCATCGAAATAGATGTCTAGACTAACAAATCGAGCTACTACTAGTGCCTCCCCATTGGCTTTCCATTCTTTGACAAGTTGGCATATGAGACAAAAACGCACAAGACTTTCACTTTGTTGATTGACCCCAAGACAAACCCCAAGATTTAGAAATGGATACACAAAGCAATAAGTTGTAGGGCAACCAATGAGGACTATATCCTCCCCAAAACCTAGAATGCACAGTGCTAAACAACACCCATAATGGTTGAAACCCTTGAAGTACACAAACTCGAGTGAGGATAAAACTTTCACCAAGTATGAAGAGAAATTTGTTGTGGATTGGAGTGACTCTTGATAATTTCCAATTACTTGTGGTAGAAAATCAATGCAGGAAATAACCTTGGTTTTTATATTGCCCAACTTGAGAGGCTTGGACAGTTAGTACCCTTTAGCCTCATAGAGACAATTTGAAATAATAAGAACACACACCCAGTACACTAACTGAGCTTCCTTACGTAGAGACCAGATTTTGTTACTAGACTGAACAAAACGAAATAGGTGGTGACAATTTGACACAAACAAATAACCCATATGATATAAAGACAAAGAATTAGCTACGATAGATGAGGCTTTGCTATCGGGGACCAACATTAAATAATGTGGCCTAACATTAAGCATATGAAACCTTAAATTTAGCCATTGTAACATCAAAGATACCAAAATTAAGCATATGAAGCCATGGTAAAGGAGACTACTAAAACCATATTGAAAAATTCCCTGGACACCACACCCCACATACTAAAACTAGAAAATTAAAAGAGATACCACGACAGTCCAGGCCGTGGAGCATCGATGAAGGAAGCATGATCACCAACTCGAAGATGAGCCCTAAGGCTGTGCTATGTAGTAAGAGTGAAAAACATTGACATCCTTCAATACATCGAAGGCCCTTGAAACAAGAAAGACATAAAACCCCAATTTTGTCCTTGGGATAAGCATATTCAATCCACTAAGAGATGGCTTTGAACGCACCCAGTACATAGTACTAAACATCAAATGATAAAATATAGCACAAGCACCATAAAGTCTTTCTATCTCTTTCAAGAATCCAACAGACGCTCACCAACTTGTGAATAATCCATCCCATTTATAACAGTGAGAGGAGGAGAAACTCCATAAGAGCATAATACCATTAATATTCCATTAAAGGACAAAGATAAGACGAGTGATAATTGTGGCACGCTTGTTAAGGAATACATTCCCTCTATGTTTCAGGTGTTGGCATTATGGCATAGGTTTGGCACTATGGCACATGTGTTGTCCTTGATGGCAACACAATCAGGTGGCAGATCTTAGTTCAAGCTCTCAAAATGGAAGAAAACTTCATATACTCAGGTTCCTTTTAACCAGGTCGTGTATATATGGGGTATTGATGATAAAAAGTCGCGTATGAGTATACACGCACTTTCATGCACGGAAAAGCGCGTACATGTGGGAAAAATTATTTTTGAGTCCATGGTAATTGGACCTATGGTTTTAGACCTTGGTATTGTGTCCAAAATATTGAACCCAGGTATTGGGTCCCTAGTATTGGTTATATATGGTTTTGGGCCATGGTTTGAGTAAGGCCAAGACTATAAAAAGGAAGAGATCATTTGGCAAGCAAATTGACTCAAGTGTTGAATATCTTATGAGGAGAAAGATCTGGAATATTGGTGATTGGTTTATGGTGCATAGTTGGATCTGAATCAAGGAGGAACCTGAGCATTACAAGATGGATAAGTTCTATTGAAGGGTCAAATATCAAGACTTGAATAGTAGTATCTTTGTGTGATTCTGATCTATTATATTTGATGCATGAATTGATCTATGAATCTGATAATCTGGGTATAATTAATGCTTGAATACTCAAAAAGGGGAAAACTGTCTTTCATAGATCTGTACGCAGGTTTGGCGCAGTGAAGACGCGTATACACGCAAGTTCAGTAATTCAAAGAAGCGTATATGTAGGTTTACCTTTATACATAGACGTATGCACGTAGGTTCCTCATCTTGAAGTAGCGTACATCTCATAAAATATGTTTTAGCTACTTCGGTTTATTGCTGCAATATTCTGGGTTCACGATTAGTGTCTGGTTACTGTTATGATTATTCTGGTTACAACATTCAGAGAAGTGATTGTATGATTCAGTATTGGGTTGTACAAAGAAGATTGGTTGATGCAGATATACTTGATGTTTGATTGATGTTATTCATGGATCTAGTATGAAAATTTATGAAACGTGGTCCCTGGAAGGAAAGAGAAGGTTGTAGCTTTCTGTAGGTCAGCACCTACATACTAGTACCTCAGCTAGTACAAGAGCTAAGGGGGTTGTAGCTCCCTTCCAGGATAAGCTGGAGAACGAGAAAAGGTTGTGTAGCCTTCTGTAGGTTGTAGCTTGCGTACTGGTATAACTCTGCACTAGTACAAAAACAATGTAAAAAGAAGTTTCTAAATTGAAAGAAGATAGAGACAAATTGCAGCAGGTGGTTTTCACCCACATTCGGTTTCCACCTTATATCTTGTGTTCTTGTGTGTGACTGTCTGCTCTATTTTCTGTTTTTGGTTACTGTTTATATGGTTTTGACACACAGATTATGAACAACATTTGAAGAATAAATTAAATTATAAGTCTGCAACTTATACGCTAGTTTTATTAACTGAAGTTGCGTATATACGATGTTTTCACTAACTCAAGTAGCATATACAATTCTGTGTATGAAATGAAAAATAATTGACTTGATAATACTGATTCACCCCCCCCCCCAGTATTATATTCAACAATTGGTATCAAAGTAGGTCCTTCAGAAGAAGCTTGATCGTTTGAAGGAAGATCTATCATCATGAGCAACTATGAAACGGAGGCATCGATCAGGCCACCAATTTTTTATGGGAGCAACTTCATCTATTGGAAGGTAAGAATCAAAACCTATCTTCAATCTCTTGGTACAAAAGTCTGGGATATCATAGAAATAGGATACACATTTCCATCAGCAACTTCTACAGATACTGCTGGTAAAAGGCAGTATGAAACAAATGTTAAGGCTGTCAATACTCTATTAGGGAGTCTATCTCAATCAGAATTCACCAAGTTTATGCAGCTCAAAACCGCAAAATAAATTTGGGAAAAGATCGTTCTGAGCTATGAAGGAGATGATCAGGTAAAACGAGCAAAACTACAAACTCTCAGAATTCAATATGAAAATCTCAGAATGCACAATGATGAAAGTGTGGCTAACTATTTCTTACGCATTGATGAGATTGTTAACTGTATGAAAAACTTGGGGGAAGAAATAAATGAAGTTGTTCTGGTTGAAAAGGTTCTAAGATCCTTGTCTTCTAAGTTTGATTCAAAAGTTTCTGCCATAGAAGAAAAGGAGGACCTACAGATCATTACCATGTCACAACTGCACGGAATCCTGACTGCTTACGAAATGAGGAAAGGAGGACCATCAGAAAGTAGAGAAACTGCATTCAAAGCCTAAGGAAAAGGAGATTATAATGAGTCAAGACATATGTCAGAAGGAGAGGAGGAATCAAACTTTGTCAAGAACCTTCAATGGGGGACTGGAAGATTCAGAGGTAAGCTACCTTTCAAATGCTTTGCTTGTGGAAGAGTCGGTCACTATGTTGCCAAGTGTCCTCATAAAGATAAAGGTAGGGAACCAGTTAGATGGAACAAAAAACAGAATGTAAGTAAAAAGAGCTATTATACACATGAAGACAGTGATGGACTTTCAAATAGTGATGAAGATGAACAATGTAATGATGATAGACTTTTGATGGCCTTTGAAGATGATGATTTCTTGGATGCTATAGATGAAGAAGGTTTTATGAAGAAATTTCTAAACTTAAAATTTTGTTTAGAGGAAAAGAATATGATTATAGATACTCTGACATTCCAACTTGCTGAAAGAGATAAACACAATGAAAAGTTAGAATGTGAAATTGTGGGACTTAGAAAAGAAATTGAGAAAACAAAAACCCTTAATCTTAGATTTGATAAAGGATCTGAAACTTTAGATGAGATTATTAAAGTGCAGCGTTCTCCTCTAATCAAGACAGGTCTCAGATATTATGAAGAAGCATCAAAGCCATCCACCTCCAAAATTTATCTTGATGTTGCAAGGAAAAGTGAACAGGTTGACAATCGACAACAAAGGCATAATGCAGATCACCAGGTAAAACAATTTACTTCAAGGATGAACAGAGAGCACCAAGTAAATCAGGGGAAATTTACATCAAGGATGAACTGAAGCTACAACCAACTGTAGATAAATCGTTCTCAATTTGCATCAAGAATGGATGTCAATATAAACTACAATCATTTGGTCGGTAGGTTTGATAATCACAAGAGTTTCTTCAATGGCCAATGTTTCTCTTGTCATAACTTTGGACACAAAGCTGCTCAATGTGTTGCCTACAAGACCATCATGACTAGAGAAGCTCAAAAACAAAGAAGTATGACTGGGATCATGAAAAGAACCTACAGTAACTTTTCTGCTCTCGAAAATGAAATAGAATGTTCTATTTGTAACAACTTCGGTCATGAAGATTCTGAATGCAGGAGTAGGTTTCGACAAACGAATCAACAAGCTTCATTGAGTCCCAAAACATGGAGAAAGAAAGAACCACAAACATAAAGATGTGGGATAGCCTTATATGCAGAAGGACAGGAAAATCAGTGGTACATCAACAGTGGATGCTCGAAACATATGACAGGTGATAAAGAAAAACTTCAGTCATATAGTTCCTTAGAAAAGGAGAAGAAGGCATCATTTGGAAATGATACCCCTCCACTCATAAAAGGTAAAGGTTCTGTTCGTTTGAAAGAGAAAGTCAAAGCTGGAAATGTTATGTATGTTGATGGATTAAAGCATAATCTATTGAGTGTCAGTCAAATGTGTGATCAAGGAAATGAGGTAATATTTCGATCAAATGGATGTATTGTTCGTGAGCTTGATACAGGAGAAACAATGATCAAAGGCATAAGAACTCCAAATAATTTATACGTCTCAAAAGAGGACAACAACAATGTTATCTAAGCAAGAATGATGAACACTCGCTATGACACAGAAGATTGGGGCATCTAAGCTTCTCTCAGATAAGGAAAGCGTGCAAATATCAAGTGGTTCGTGAGCTCCCTGACTTTAGAATTCCAGACAATACAATATGCAAATCATGTCAGTTTGGTAAGCAAACCAGAACTAATTTCCCTGAGAAGGAAGGATCAACTAGCAGGCCACTTAAACTTGTCCATACTGATATATGTGGTCCAACTAGGAAGAGGTCACCTCGAGGAGAAGAGTACTTCATATTGTTCATTGACGACTTTTCAAGGACGTGTTGGATAGGACTTATGAAGTATAAAGATGAAGCTTTCAAAAAGTTCAAAGCATTCAAAGCTTTGGTTGAAAACGAATCAGATCGCAGAATCAAATGCCTCAGGAATGATCGAGGAGGGGAATTTACCTCGGATGAATTTTTCAATTTTTGTGAAGAATATGGAATAAGAAGGGAATTCTCTACTGCAATGACTCCTCAAAAAAATGGAGTAGTGGAAAGGATGAATAGAATGGTTCAACAAATGGCTCATGCTATGCTTGATGAGTCTGGAACTCCCGCAACCTTTTGGGGTGAAGCCGCATTTGCTGCAGTTACTATTCTCAACAAGACAAACGTCCGAGTAAACAACACTCAGACTCCTCATGAACTTTGGTATGGTAAGACTCCCACGATAAAATACTTCAAAATTTTTGGAAGCAAATGCTACATCAAAAGGACCAATAAAAACCTTGGCAAGTTTGAACCTAGAGTAGATGAAGGCATTCTCCTTGGTTACTCTCCCCACAGCAAAGCATATAAGTGTTACAATAAAAGACTTGGAAAAATTGTTGAAAGTATTGATGTATGGTTTGAAACAAGGAAACACTCCTAGGCAAGTAAAATCTGAAGATTTTGAAGATGATGAGGACTATCCTTCAACATCAAATCAGACTTATGATGAAGAAGAAACCCATGAGGCACCAGAAGAACAGATAAGGATAGAAGAAAAGACTCCATCCAGGTACGCTCAGAAGAATCATCCAGAAACTCAAATTTTGGGGCAAAAAGAGGCAGGTGTACAAACAAGAAGAACTATTTCAGAAGCTTCAAGCTATCTAGCATTGCTTTCCTCCACTGAACCACAAAATGTAAGAGAAGCATGCAAAGATGAATTTTGGGTCAAGGCCATGGATGAAGAACTTGAGCAAATTGAAAAAAAAAACCTTGGGAGTTGGTTCCTAGACCAAAAGATAAGAATGTCATAGGGACAAAATGGATATTCAAAAATAAGTTGAATGAAAATGGAGAAGTCATTAGAAACAAGGCCAAACTTGTTTGTAAAGGGTATGCACAACAAGAAGGTATAGACTTTGAAGAAACTTTTGCACCTGTTGCTAGACTAGAGGCTATAAGAATGTTTCTTTCTCTTTCTAGCTTTCAAAAGTTCAAAGTATTTCAAATGGATGTGAAATCTGCCTTTTAAAATGGGGACTTAGAAGAAGAAGTGTATATTGAGCAACCAGATGGATTCATCCTTGGAAATTATCCAAAACTTGTATGCAGACTTAAGAAGGCACTCTATGGTCTTAAACAGGCTCCAAGGGCTTGGTACTATCGTCTGGACAAATACCTCCATCAATAACGTTTCTCAAAAGGATCAGCAGATAGAAATCTATATATAAAAATTGATAATGATAAATTGTTAATACTTGTTGTGTATGTTGATGATATCATCTTTGGTAGCAATGAAGAAGCTAAGAGTCAAAACTTTGCTTTGGTAATGCAAAAAGAATTCGAAATGTCCTTGCTTGGTGAGCTGACATACTTTCTTGGTTTACAAATCCAACAAAATAAAGACGGTATCTTTTTATCACAAACCAAGTACCTCAAGCAGATCTTAAAGAAATATGGCATAGAAGATTCGAAACCGGTATGTACCCCTATGGTACCAGGATGCAGCCTCAACGCAAATGATAAATCAGCAGCAGTACATCAACCAACCTATAGATCCATGATTGGTAGTCTGCTCTATCTGACAGGTACTCAGCCAGACATCATGCATGCAGTGGGAATAGTTGGAAGATTTCAGGCAAATCCAAAGGAAGCACACCTTTAGGCAGTTAAGAGGATTTTCAAATATCTTCAAGGAACATAAAACTATGGCTTATGGTATCCTAGAGATGTAGATATCACACTTCATGCATATACAGATGCAGACTAGGCAGAAAGTATGGATGATAGGAAAAGCACTAGTGGTGGTGCATTCTTTATGGGTTCCAGATTAGTATCTTGGTTCAGTAAGAAACAAAGTTCAATTGCTTTATCTACATCTGAAGCAGAAATATGTGGTTGTGCATTCTGTGCACACAAACTCCTTTGGATGATGCCCAGAACTTTGCAGAATTTTCAAATCACTTGTACTCCACCTATCTCCATTTTTGTGATAATACAAGTGCAATCAGTATTTCAAAGAATCCTGTCATGCATTCAAAGACTAAGCACATACCTATCAAGTATCATTTTCTCCAGGAACAAGTGCTTGAACAAAAGGTCAAATTGGAGTATGTTCCCTCTAAGGAACGAGTTGCTGATATACTCCCCAAACCACTACCTAGGGAGACATTTGAATACCTTATACAGAAGCTGGGGGTAGTTGATGCATCATCTTGCTGTTGAATCTTGTCTGTTTCAGAGAAAAGTGGTTGTACGCGAGTTTCATGAGGTTGATACGCGTACATACGTCGGTTTATATGGATACAGTCGCGTATATGTTGGTTGAAGACAAACAGTGGGCCAAGCTCTGAGAGAAAAGAGTCTGATATGGGTTTGTTAGAGACCATCTGGCACAAGTTTAGGGGGAGCATATAATGCATTGTTGGCATTATCTTAGAAGATCTTGGTTCAATTTCACAGTTTCTTTTGGTCTTGAAGTGGAACAAGATGCAGAGGGATAACATGGTTGCCGGTCTGAATGATACTAATGATAGCTGTTGATAGCCTTGGTATAGATATTTCATCTCTATGTCATGTACTTCTTTTCTTATCAAGATCATGTGACGACCTATCTTGGTTTCCCCATTATTCCTGGGATGGATGATGTAATGTTCTTGTTTTATCTTGTGTAAACTGCTCATGTATCCCCACTTGGTTGAGTCAATATAGGTATATCCCCATTTGTTTGGGAGATGGATGTATGTATAAGTCTTTGGGGAAGGTCGCTTATGATGTATAGAGTCATGTTCTTTCTTATAGACCATTTTCTGCAGACCTAGCCTACAGTCAGGGGGAGCATGGACAACACAGCAGAGCAGAGGTTTTAGCATGAACTTAGGGGGAGCATAACCCTTTGCCCTTGATGTTAAAGGGAGAGAATGACTTTGAATGATGTAGGGTTGCGATCAAGTCCAAAGGGGAGATTATTGGCATTATGGCATAGGTTTGGTACTATGGCACAGGTGTTGTCCTTGATGGCAATGCACTCAGGTGGCAGATCTCAGTTCAAGCTCTCAGAATGGAAGAAAACTTCATATACGCAGGTTCCTTTTAACCAGGTCGCGTATATACACGGTATTGATGATAAAAAGTCGCGTATGTGTATACACGCACTTTCATGCACGGAAAAGTGCGTACATGTGGGAAATATTATTTTTGAGTCCATGGTAATTGGACCTATGGTTTTAGACCTTGGTTTTGGGCCATGGTTTGAGTAAGGCCAAGACTATAAAAAGGAAGAGATCATTTGGCAAGAAAATTGACTCAATCTGGAATATTGGGGATTGGTTTATGGTGCATAGCTGGGTCTGAATCAAGGAGGAACCTGAGCGTAACAAGATGGATAAGTTCTATTGAAGGGTCAAATCTCAAGACTTGAATAGTAGTATCTTTGTGTGATTCTGATCTATTATATTTGATGCATGAATTGATCTATGAATCTGATAATCTGGGTATAATTAATGCTTGAATACTCAAAAAGGGGAAAATTGTCTTTCATAGATTTGTACGCAGGTTTGGTGCAGCGAAGACGCGTATACATGCAGGTTCAATAATTCAAAGAAGTGTATGCGCATGTTTGCCTTTATATAGAGGCGTATGCACATAGGTTCCTCATCTTGAAGTAGCGTACGTCTCATAAAATATGTTTTAGCTACTTCGGTTTATTGTTGCAGTATTCTGGGTTCAGGATTGGTGTCTGGTTACTGTTATGATTATTCTAGTTACGACATTTAGAGAAGTGATTGTTTGATTCAGTATTGGGTTGTGCAAAGTAGATTGGTTGATGCATATATACTTGATGTTTTATTGATGTTATTCCTGGATCCAGTCTGAAAATTTATGAAACGTGGTCCCTGGAAGGAAAGAGAAGGTTGTATCCTTCTATAGGTCAGCACCTACAGACTAGTACCTCAGCTAGTACAAGAGCTAAGGGGGTGTATCTCCCTTCCAGGAGAAGCTGGAGAATGAGAAAAGGTTGTAGCCTTCTGCAGGTTGCAACCTGCGTACTGGTATAGGACTACACCAGTACAAAAACATTGTAAAAAGAAGTTTCTAAATTGAAAGAAGATAGAGACAAATTGTAGCAGGTGGTTTTCACCCACATTGGGTTTCCACCTTATATCTTGTGTTCTTGTGTGTGACTGTCTGCTCTATTTTCTGTTTCTGGTTAATGTTTATGTGGTTCTAACACACAAATTATGAACAACATATGAAGAATAAATTAAATTATAAGTCTGCAACTTATACGCTAGTTTCATTAACTGAAGTTGCGTATATATGCTGTTTTCACTAACTCAAGTAGCATATACAATTCTGTGTATGAAATGAAAAATAATTGACTTGATAATACTGATTCACCCCCCCTCTCAGTATTATTTCCAACAGCAGGTAGCCATTAATGAGCTGAGAGCATGCATCCTTCCCTTCCACAGTGGAGCGCGTCAGAGCCATTATGGAAACCCCACCTTATACTAAATTAAGCGCAATAGAGACAATGAACAAAAGTAAAAACTTGTAAGGTTCCTCTTCCACTACCCTCGTATATTGATGAGAACATGCCGACTATTATTGATATTCCTTGCTCAACCCACACTGCATCCACGTATTTTGTTTGTGTTGACACTTTTCATTAGCAACACACATTCCAACAAGGATATGATTATGGGCTCGTTCCCACCCCCATCGAGGATGAGCATTACCAACAATTTGGTTAAAGTGATTCCTTTGATTGTGGTGATTTTCTCCAAGTAATATCTTCATTGAAAAACGAGCATAAAGTCTAGTTAAAAGTTTATTTGCTAAAATCCAATTTTGAGATGTTTCTTATGCTCTTTAATATTAAAAAGTGGGTTATATATATATATATATATATATATATATAATATATATATATATATATATATATATATATATATATATATATATATATATAGATATATATCTTGGTGGTATTATTCTTAACCTATTTTGAAATTTGAATGCGATCTAAGGTACATTGATGGAAGATTAATTTTTATACTTGCATTTAGTATTACAACTACTTTTTATGTTGATAAACAAAACAAGCACACAATATTCATGTTCTCATGTAGTACAATTGTGATTGCAACAATTAAAAGTATTGAAATTCTCTTAAACTTACTATCTTTGTAAATTGGTAAAAGGTTATGTGTTATTGGGAGGAGGGGGTCTTAAAGCAGTCCAAGACCTAACAAGGTGCGTTAACCTAGGAATTAACGCTCTGTTTTTCCTAAAGGGCCGCGTTACTAGACTTTCATGAGTTTTCGAAGGTTCAAACATGAGTTGAATGATCGACACTCCTTCTTTCACTCAATATCGACTCCAAAAATATGGAAACATCAACCTTAAACCTGTCAAACGAAATTGCTAATGCTAACAGAACCAACCGAAGGATGAAAGAACAATAAAGAAGAGGCAATATATAACTTTTTTCCCAAATGAGACATGTGGAGAAATTGGCAAGGATTCAACCTCCCCTCACCTATAAATTGCAGGCTAGGCCATGGTAACTGGGATTACAATTTGTGCAGTGTTATGTTGTTGAGAAGCTGATTGACAGAGAGAGAGAGAGGAGCTACGAGCTATGGAAAGACTTGAATCAAAAATCATGGTTGTAATCATTCTTATCACATCTAATAATATATATATGCTCTTTTTCTTTCTATGTGATGATATTGATACCTTCTTTATGTATATGTTGGGTCAATGGCAAGACTGATTTTTATCATTGATGCATGCTACCTCTATATGTTATTATATGTTGATGTTTTGGATTGTTAAAGTACTATATGATGTGAAGATCACTTTGTGCCTTTCTTATGTGTAGGTCCTGATCTGAGAGCTAACTGAGGATCCTTTCATTGTCAAACTAAAAACTCCAGTGGATTTTTTATGAAATACTAATAGGTAATCCTTATCTTTTTCTTTGTCAATTCATAGATTAACATGATATGTTTGCATGTATCTATAAACAGTTGTAGATCACTTCATTCCATTCGCCTTAGGTCCTAAGAGACATGAGAGGGTTTCTTGTCTACCATGACCCCTGTGTTAATCCCTACAATAATAGGGGATCAAGTGTTGTGATAGGTGATAGAACACAAAAAGAAAAATGAATTGAATTTATGTGGCTAGTAGTGAATATGTTGAAAATAGAGGAAACCAAAGAAAATGTAACTTCTTTTATTTTAATGAAACAAATGTGTTTTTTCTATTTGAAAATAAAAATAACAATATCTTGTAGTGCCCTCCTCAGTGTGCAAATAACTCAATGCACTCGAAATCAAGTGTGTGTCGAATAATGCAATTTCATCATGATGGTGATATCAATACCATTGTTAAATTGACAACATTAATTTAGTTTCATGAGGACATAATTCATATATTTGATAGAGCCAATGTAGCAAACGAGGATAATTGATAGGTCTGATATAGACAATTTGCATGTCTAATGAAATAAAACCTTACTCTCATTCCTAAAAAGACAAACTCTCTTTATTTCTCTGAATACAAACCCATCTCCTTATGCAATTTTTTTTATAAAATGATTTCTAAACTCCCAGAAAACAGAGTAAAGAAGATTATTCCCTGCACATCACCCTAGAGAAATCATTAAGGAAATTTTGAGGTAAAAAATGGGCCTCGATACAAAAATGTACAACAAAAATCAAATTTTTAAGAACCAATAAGATTCAATATGATGATGTCAATTATGGGGGATGATTCACCGTTTTTGGAGTGAAAAAAAAAAAAAAAAAAAAAAAAAAAAAAAAAAAAAAAAAAAAAAAAAAACTATGTTTTCAACTCATATTTTCAAATTATCTCCCTAATCTTTTACTTAAATTTTGAGTGGGAGCATTCGTTGGATGTGGAATTTAATTTTTCATCCAAAGAGTACCCATGGTGCATACTTTCGATTTCTATCTGATAGAAGAATACAAGACACAGTGGAAATTTCTTAAGAGTGCATACACACAATTAAAACTAGGAATCTGAAAGCATGTCTGATGAAAATTGATCATATTAGGGCTTCTGACAGGGTAGATTTGAAGTTCTTGAGAATGATTGTCTACAAAATTGGCTTCCCCCACAAACATGTCAAATGGATTATGGCATGTGTATCTTCGACATCCATGGTTGTACTAATCAATCGTGATCCTACCAATTTCTTCATAATTTCTTTGGGGTTGAGACAAGGATGTGCTTTTTACCCTCTCCTTTCTATATTGGTCATTGATACACTAAGAAGAGGTATTAGTGATGAGAAGGAGGCTAGTTCAATCATAGGCTGCATGGTTACAAGGAACAATTATGCAACTCACCTCATGTTCGTGGACGATGTCCTCCTATGGGGAAAATATATTTCTGAAATGGGAGGCCTTTTACCATGTTTTCACTAATTCCGACAAAGAATCTGGCCTCAACATCAACAAAGAAAAATTGGAGATAATTTCTCATGATGGAGATTCTTAGGTGATTCAACAAATCACTTCTTTATTTGAGATCAAAATTAGAACTCTAACTGGAGGGTTTAAATATTTGGGATTCTATTTAAATCCCACCAAATACAATAACTTGGATTGGACTTGGCTCATTAAAAAAATTGAAAAAAAACTTACCTACTGGGACCATAAATGGATCACCCTTGTAGGTAGGGTAACTTTGGTGAAGGCCATTTTGCAGGTATATCGGTATTCTCGATGCATTTTTTCTACATCCCTTAGGTTGTCATAAACATAATTGACACAACCATCGCAAAATTCCTCTGTTCTGGCATGGGAAACACTAAGAAGTTTCATCTCATTGGGCTTGAACCCATCACCAAGTTGGTTTAGATCGGCAAGTGGGGCATCCAAGACTCCAAGCGATTTAATGTAGCCTTACTATCCAAAAAATCTATGGCAGGTCTTTAATGGAAATGTTCTATTACAATACATAATTTTTGGAAAGTATCTTCAACAATCAAATTTGGAGGTTTGGATTGCAGTTGGGGCGCCATCAAATTCCAAAGCATATTTTATCTAGCGCAACTTAATGATTGCTAACCCTTGGTTATGTGGGAATCTATTATGACAGGGAAAAAATTCTCATTGGTTTGGACACAATCAAGGGATTACCTAGAAACCATACCCTTTCTTCCCCTACTATTCAAATGCTAAATCTGCAAGGATTTCATACCCTTGCAAGTCTTAGTGCCCTTCCATTTTCTCTCCAACTATCTGGCCCCATGCTTGGGAGATTTTCCTTCCGGAGAATATTGAAGTTGAATGGGAACTCTGTCACAATCAATTGGGCGAGGCTGGAATCTCACTATCCCAAAAACATGATAGGCTTGTATTGGGTGGGCATGGCATTACAAAGATCATTTCTGCCAAAGAAGTATACTCTTATATCTCTATGAATAATCAACCTAACCCGTTTGCATACTAGACTGGTCACATGTGGAATTGGGAAGTTCCACTCAAGCTCAAACGCTTCATGTGGCTGATTATTCACAATCAAATCTTTACTTGGAAAAATCTAATGAAGAAGGGCCAGGGAGATGTCCACTCTGCAAGCTAGCTTTAGAAGACAATGTACATCGTCTTTTAAATTCCCCCTTTGCAGTAGCTATTTGGGAGGAAGTTTCAAGATTACTGAAGACTAATGTTCAGGGTGACCGCTCTTCAACCATTTCTTGTCTTGTTTCCTGGACAAAAAGATACAAAGAATATAGAGCCATCCCTCTATATATTCTATGGGGGGTTTGGTGCTCTAGGAATGGATGTATTTTAGAGGAAAAACCCCTAGATATCATGATTTCCAACCTCATGATTGTTACATACTTCTAGGAGATAGGACCTTGGAATCCCAAGCCACATTCCCGCTTTGTATCTTATGTTGATTTGGGGGATTCATTCCCTATTAGATATTTTGACAGGGCCTCTTCCAGAGGAAAGTGTGGGTGCAAATTCCTCATCAAGATAAATCCATCTCAAGCCTATAGCTTATTTTGGTATTGTGGTATTGACTCTAATTGTAGGTCTGAAATGGTGGCCCCTTGGGGGGTGATGCAGTGTGCCCTTTGGCTTTCCATTGAGAAGATCTTGATCATTGGTGATGCACATTCAATTATTCAATGGGTTCAAGGGAGAAATGCTACCAAGTTTCCTTAATTATGCAATTGGATGGAGAATATCAGGTCCTTAATGCTCTTTTTCTTAGAGATCTCCTTCCAACATGTTTATGGAGAGTATAACTCTAAATTTGATGCATTATCCAAGCGTGACATCGGTTGATGCATTTCAAGCACCTAGTAAACAGTGCTGTTAGTGGAGAAAGAAATTTTGAGATCTAATTTTTCTTGGACCATGTTTGCCTTAATTTTGTATGGCTTCTGTGATTGGTTTCCATTCTGTTTTTTCTTCCATATGCCTATTTTTTCTCTATCTGTAGGCTCTCTCGAACACTCTTCCAGATATTTTTCTTTGTCTAGTTTATATCTAGTATGTTCTGATTATCCTTCGGTTCATAGGCATCCTATGTTTCTCTTTTTAAATATTGGTTTTCTTACAATGGCAAAGTTTATAGATGGGCTTACAAATTACCATTTCCTACCTATGTATTCAAGCTTACTATGTAAAGATCTGTCTATGTAAACACCTACTTCACAAATGAAGGTTGTTTTAATTTTTCCTCGTGAAAAAAATAAAAATGAATAAATAAAATAAAATAAAATAACTATTGAAATGAAGCCATGATAGTGTCAATAGTTCACATGTTTTGTAGCATTGATAATTCACATATCCTACAAAGGAGTAGAGACAATTTGCATATCTAATGAAGATCACGTTGGTAATTTGCATATTCAACGAAGATAATTCATATTCCTGATTTGCATATATTGTAGAAATATTTGGCATATCTGGATGAGATAATTCGACAGAAAATATCTGCATATCAACTGAGATAATTCACATATACGATCAACTTAAATGGTTTAATTTAAACTTTCATGTGGAAAAATCCTCAACTCCACCTTTTTGTTCATATACATGTGGTTCATCTTTGAGAGTTTTGAGATAGAATATGTTGTTCCACAACACTGATTGATATAACACGAAATGAAATTGAAATTTGTTTTTTTGGCATCTTGATTCCCCAACTATTACTTGCAGTTTTGGAGGGATGGACATTGCTTTACATCATGGCATCATAATGCCAATTTAGTTGGTTCCTTATGGGCATGGAAGTTAGCAAATCCGGCATGAATCGAACTCTTAATTTGTAATGAATGTTCTTGTGGGAGATAATGTGAGGTATACATTGGAATTCATGTGAGACAAGTCTAGGAAAAGGTTATCCACTATTATATTTAACACCTTGCTCTTTCCTAGTGAAATTGTGGGTCATACAATTTATTATTAGAATTAGAATTTAGAATGAGGAACCCATAGGGGCTTATCCTTTAGAGTGAGATACTTGTTGACTCCTTTCAGATTGAAATAGCAATTTTGTCATATATTACATGTTCTTTTATAACTCTAAAGGAAACACAGGTATTAAATTGTCTTGCATTGCTCCACCATGTGCTAGACTGTCTTGCATCCTCCTCCTTCCCAATGACTAATGTGTGTTGCAATTACTAATCCTAAGGTTTTGATGGCCCACAAATTGTTACTAGAATTTGGACAATGAAGGTCATATAATATTATGCGCATGGAACAAGACTTGTTGAGTTTATGAATCCTAGTTACTTTTCTCAAGGAAAAAGTATTATGATACTTTGGTCACACATTCTTGACTGAAGGTGGACGCTACTAAGACGAAGTTGCAAATATTTGGAATGATTTCTCTATTATAATTAGCAACATAAACTTTTTCTGATGAATGCAATAGTCCCAATAAAAATTCGTGTGAGTAGTGTGCTATCTATCTAAAGGGTATATTACAGTATGATGAGGATGAACAATGGAAGGTATATTACTTTTGACATTATGGTTCATTGCCTTGATGGAGTTTTTGCAACAACTTTTTAGAGTAGGAGATCAACTTGTACAATTGTCTCCATCTAAAGATGTCCTTCTTAGCTCATTGGAGGAGGTGACAAGGAAATTACAAATGGTGGGAGAACCACCTTCTCAGTTGAATCTAGCAACTATGGTTCCAATAGTGACTTGATTGGGTGAGGACATGTTATTGTGGCATAAAGATGGAGAGGTTAAACTTGTTGTTGCACATAGTTTGTGTGAAGTTTTAAGGGTTACAACTCTTGAAATATCTTATAAGGGGGATATAACGTAGAAAAAATTTCATCTGGTTGGGGAAACTTCTAGGGGGAGATCAAATGGATAGTCCATCTTTTAGAAAGAGGGCCAATATTCTAAAATTAATTACATAGGTCATGTCATGTGCTATTATTCTTAACTATGGTTATCATGATATTGTTTCAAAATTGTTTCATTATTTCATCGATGCTATCACTAAGGACCATGGAAAATCCATTCATGAGCACATGAGAATCTTCACGGGTACAATTATTGATGAGTGTGATGAAAGTGATGATATTTTACAACCCATGATATCTTTATTATTGGATGTCCTAAAACAAAAGCAGGTCAATTCTACAATTGATTATAACTTGGTACAAGATGTTGTCAAACATCATGAAGGGAAGCTAAACCCTTACTTGCTTGATGAGGAGTTGGTAGGGTTCAAACCAAAGGAGATGGATGAGCCTTGTGTGGAAAGTCAATCTTATATGGCATCCAAAAAATAGTTGTATCACTTCACTAATCTCTTCTATAGGACTTTCCAATGACATTCATGGGGAATACTCAAGAGTGATTAAATATCTTAAAGAAGGCTTTCTAGAAATGAAGGAGAGAACCAAGATGCTCAAGGACAACATATTACAACAAGACAATGAGTTTACGTCCCTTGGAGTTAGGTGTGCTAGGATAGTTACCAATCTTACCCATGTTGGGAAACAATTAGAGTTTCTAATGAGGCATCAAAAAAATCCTACTCGAGAATTACAAAGCATCCATCTTGAGGAGTACATAAACAAGGCTTGCACTACCATGAATCCACATTTGCGTAATGGGGAGGTGAGGTGGTATGAGGAAAAATGAACCAACTTGCTTTTACATGTTGACCAAGATCATGAGATAGAGCTTTAGTATATGAGGTATAACGCAGCAGGAGCCCTCGAATATTTGCAATGACATAATCCAAAATGGACAATGGGATCTGGATGGATAATGTCATCACATGACAGAGCTTGACGAGGTGTCCAAGATTCATTTGATGTAACAATGACTTCTCAAAATCACTCGAGGTGAGATATCATGAGCAACATGATCAGATGGATATTTTGACAGAGTGGTGGGGTGAAATATCAAGTTTATAGAGAGCATGGATGGAATTTATATTGGTATTTTATCTAGAAGACCAATTACAAGTAGAGATTGGGCATTCCACATGGGGATGGAAATTTTAGAGAACATGTTTTCTTTTAAGTTGAGGGATAGACACCTA
This sequence comes from Pinus taeda, assembly GCA_000404065.3. Classification (NCBI taxonomy): domain Eukaryota; kingdom Viridiplantae; phylum Streptophyta; class Pinopsida; order Pinales; family Pinaceae; genus Pinus; species Pinus taeda. Next base: position 53,000 of record APFE030972607.1, read on the forward strand.
TGAGATGATGAGTATATAGTAGAGGGAACCATCATCTGCTTAGTCCCTGAGTCCATACTCAAGGAAAAGACTATGAGAGTGATCCACGATACACTATTGTCAATTCATCCTAGGGATTGCGACATTTACAATCAGGTTAGAGAGAGGTTCTATGGGAATGGATTTGGGGTTGTTATGCGAGGTAATGAGATGGAGTGTATGACTGTCAGTAGGGAAAATCAAGGCATCATTGTTTGGCATGCTTATTACAGAACTTGGCTAATCTAGATCCATAATTGGACAGTGTATCTATGGGCCTTGTATTAGGTCTACCAAAGGTGTAGGGTTGCTGTTACATTGATAAAATATTAGATTGGGTGAAGGATTTCCCACGTCCTTTTACAATCCCATAAAAGGATAGGTCATCCCATGGGGCATGATTGTTTGGCATGGAACTGTGCAAGGTCATTGAGATGTCTAGGTGTACTCTCAACAACTATGATAACAGGATCTCTAGTGTGCTTTGGTAGGATTTTTTCAGGTGGGATGTCATTAGCATGACATAGTGCTGGGCATGGTATGGTGAGGATGCTTTCCATTTGGTGGACTGGGTTCTAGGGGAGCAGATGATTAGTACAATAGTGTCACCCCCATTGGCACATGAGGATATGTGCCCTTTAGATTTACCAGCGATGACTTTGAGGGATGTTTCACACTACACTGGATCCACTTGTGGCCAAATGATACGATTGTATATTCAAGACCCAAGCATCAAGGGATTTATTGATGGTTGGATAGTACAATGGTATGGATTGACATTGTGGCACATTTGGGACCTAGGTATTGATATGTAGGTTATGACATTTCTTGAGGACAAACAATATTGAGGAGGGAGGACTCTCATGTCCCTTCTCCGAGTGATGATTGCATGGGAAATGATTGATTTAATTAAATTAAAATGCGGTCAAAAAAATAGGGGATAACTTTATAAGGTCACATTATTATATATTTACTTCCACGTCGTATTGGTTCCCATGGATTACTTGCCAATGGTAATGGTACCCATGGTATACTTACCCATGATATTGGGATGGCCAAATATTATAAAAGGGAGCTCAATATTATTCTTTAGGCATATGCGTATATCTGATGGATTTTTACTTTGGTTCTTGGAGCTTTCTTGAGGGTTTATAAACTTGAGCATGACCTTTTACTTTGGCTCTTTGAGCTTTCTTGAGGGTTTATAAACTTGAGCATGACCTTCTTTGGTGGAGAAATTACCCACCCTAGTTGCTCTAAATAAGTAGTCTTTAGTGGCAAAAGACTCCACCCTAAGGAGGAATCGCTCAGATTTCTCAATCGGGCATCAATGAATTCATTGGAGATGCCATTGTAAACCATCTTGCCCTTATTGTAAAACAAGACTTTCATGTTAACCATATTCTCATATTTAATATAATAAGGTTGAGTTGCTACTTATATTCACTGTAATATGAGGGTTTCACGTTAAGTTATATGCAATATGTTGGACAAAATATCCTTACATTAATAATTAGTGAAAAATCATTGAAAATGTTATTTTTTTGCATAGTGTTAATTAAAAATGCCTAGATTGTAATTATGAAAATTATAGCAAAATATAGCTTGGTACATTACATTGTTTGCAGCCACTGTTGCCATGTCAATTCATCTAATTCTATCATAGGTAATAAATAATAATGTAACCAGTGATAGACAAAAAAAACATTAACAATGTTATTTTTTTGCATAGTGTTGATTAAAAATTATTGCAAAATGTAGCTTAGTACATTGAAAATGTAGCTTGGTACATTACATTGTTTGCAGCCAAAACTTCCATGTCAATTCATCTAATTATCCTTTCTGTAATAAATGATAATGTAACAAGTGATGGACGCAACAAATTGCTTTAACAAACATAACTAGAGATTTAGAAAGATTTTAACATTATTTTTAGCTAACCATCAATTGATTGTTGGGCCAGAAATGAAATCTGCATTTGCTCCAAAATCAAATACATGAATGGAATAGAAACCAATTCATTACCTCCCAACATGTGCTACAACTAAGACTCTAAATCCAAAGTTCTTGACAACCACAGATAGATATTTATAATGATTCAACCATTTATTTAACCTCAATAACCCTAATACCATATTTCATACGTGAGTTAAAGATACCAGCCAGTGTGCAGGAGGAGAGGAGAATAAGACATGAAAGAAAGCGAGGATTTCAGCAGAGTAAACGCCTGGATGTGTTGAAGACATTGAGAAAGAAGACAAGCACATAAACAGAGAGAGCAACCCTGTAAGGGGTAAAGTAGTCCTTGTAACTCCAAGAGCATGAACATGAAGAGCTTCCGCTTTCTGTAGTACTTATCAGAGAGCCAGAAGCTTTTTGTAAGAGGACCATCCGGCGATCCAGATGGGTTTCTGTAACGAAGGCGAAGGCAAAGGCGAGAAGGGTGGAAAGGCAGGCAAGAGCAGAGATATAAATGTGAAGAGGAACCCAAAAGTTGCCATGTCCACAACTCTGCAGCTGAGAGGGTGAGGGATTGTCAGAGTGAATGCTCAACAGAGACCCCAAGACTGCAAGTTGGAATACAATATAAACACCCAACAGCACATAAGTTTCAGTGGTGTTCTTCAATTTCCTGCCGCTCATCTTTTTAATTGATGGGCTGCAGAATGACATCTTCATTTGCTCCATCATCAATTTAACACCACTCAAACATATGAATGAACTATCTGCCTGCTGAGGGTTATTATAAGAGAAGGCGACATGGAAAAGTGGTGGGCTATTTCCATGAGGCTCTGCAACAGCTACCAAGAAAAAGATGTGAACGTTCCCTCCACCGATGAGGCAGAAGGAAGGAACCAGCGGTGGGGGCAGAAGGAAATATCGGCTCACTTTACCGTGATCAAGTTTGGTTGACTACCGACTCATATTTCCTAGAATGTGTAAATTTTCATGTTTCAGAATATGAAAAAGTTTGTGGAAATATATATAAATATAAAGATTGTTGGCGGGACTGAAATTCTGACCTCGGTGAGGAAGTAGTGAATTTATATTTATTCTTATTATTATTACCGGAGGGATTTGGTTTTTTTTTTTTAATAAAAGTGATGAACTATTTTGCATTTGTAAATAATATTGAATGATCGGTCATGGCTATTAATTTGATAATGAAGTAATAATAAATTAAGAGTAATTTCTATATATTTATATTTAATTAAAAACCACTTTGTATAAAATAATATTGGGCCAATTAATAAAACTTGGAAAAAAAATCAGTTTCAATATTTGATATATTTAATACTGAGAAGTTGGCACGAGATCTTGTCACATTTAAAAAAGTATACAACATAAAATTGAAAAAACGGTTTACATTTAAAAAGTATACAACATAGAATTAAAAATAAATAAATCAGTTTCAATATTTGATTATAATATTGATTTAAGTTGCTTTCTATATATTCATATTTAATTAAAAATCCACCTTGTATAAAGTAATATTGGGTCAATTAATAAAACTTGGAAAAAAATCAGTTTCAATATTTGATATATTTAATTATTGAGTTGAGATGCTCATTGCATTTAGAAGTTCGTTCTATAGCCCAGTTTGAGTGGATGTGTAAGTTTATAGTCTAGTTTGAGTGGATGTGTAAGTTTGTTCATCTTTCCTTTGGTGCCTCTTTAGAATAAAAATTATGTTGTAAATAGAAAAATAATGTCGGCGATAATTAAAAAATAAACATTAAAGTAATTAGAAGTTAAATGAATGTGTGAATCAAATGTTTAAATTTTATAATTTTCATAAATATTTCAATAATAAATTTAAATAAACCATTTGAAGTGTTATTGCTCAGGTTGTTCCCTTTGACTCCTAAGGGAATACGGCCGAGGTATCCACAAACCAATCTTTGGACTGCGGGTCCTAGCGTACCAGCAGTCAGAGAGGGCTCTCTCTTTAGGATTTAGCTTTGTTTAAAGGATTTTAGGCTAGTTATGGAGTTTCTTTGTGTTTTGTTTGAGTTTTGGTGGGATGGTTGATTTGTTCAAAGCAAAGTTGTCATGCAGAGTATAAGAGTTTCAAACCATTGGGCATGGAGTCATGAAGTAAGGCTGCTGGTGTGCTTTCTTGGTTACAAGGAGACTATAGAGCAGGGTAGCTATACATGAAACAACATTCAGGCTAAATAAGAATGGAATGAGGGCTAAGGAATGAGAGGCAATTAAGGATCTCTCCTTCAACTTAACAGAGGGAAGGTGAATGAGCTCTATCTAGGAGCAATCAAGAATTCCTAGACAACTGTCATGCATGTGTGAATTAGGGGAAATATGAGCCATAAGGAATTCATATTTAAAGCTAATTTCAGAGGAAAACATATAGAAACAACAGAAATTGAGCATAGAGTGCAATTAAGCAAAGTCTAGGCTATTCATTTTTCCTGTTATTTAGACAATGATACGATAACGGTTAGACATATATAATGAAATAGAACGAAGAAACACTTATTGTTCCATGTAGCAACACAAGAATTCCACAGTCACTCTTCAACCATTTGAACATAGCAAACAATCATTCCTCCAATCTTTTCAGCAGTCTTTGATTAAAGAAATTTTCAGATATACAGTGCAAGTCTCTCATGAAGTGAATTCATCAACCAACCCCTAATACATCTCTTTTACCAATATATATAGGAGTTTTACAAAATATCCCATAGGGAAATATCTCGACATTAATATATCCATCTACTTCTGATAAAATTAATAACGATTTGTGGAAAAATCGCGCAGCAATAAGTGAGGCATTTAAAGCTCTTTACTCGTTGTGGTAGGTGTCCTGTGTGCTGTTGACCCTTCGGCTCTGGCTAGCGGTGGGTGACCACCTCCTTGGAATGTTGTCCTGTAGTGTTGTCCTGTGACACCTGTTCTGCGCTTTTGAATATCAGCGCGAATTTCACCCACTGTTAATTTGAATCTTATGGTAGCTGAGCCACATACTACAATTCCCTTATCCAGTCAATATATAAGAAGAGATTCAAACTACTTTAAAAATCTGAAGCAAACTTTGCCACCAACCCTCAGTTGGCAATTGATGTTTTCTTAACTTGTATAATGTTTCATCAACTTCAGTGTAGGTATAATAATTCGGCCAAACTGGAAAAATGTGTGCTACCTCATGCTTTATGTAAAACAAATCCTCCAGCTTGTTATATAAACTCTACCCTATGGGAGGGACTGCTTCTTCTATGCTGCTGGATGATGCTGTGATTTGATTCTGTATGAAAGCACTCAGCCTGTTTGCATATTGTTCCTGCTTTAATAGCCTTCCGGCACTGGTAACCAGGTTGGGTAAACCTTTGGTTTGCAAATTTGCAAGCCTCTATCTAAAGGCATTTACCTCTATCTGCATTTCCTAGCACTTCCTTTCTATAGTCTGGACAAAATTCCTCATTGTCAGCACTTTCTTGACTTTTATTATAGCCTCTGTCCTGTTCTGGATGTTTAGTGCTGCCAGCTGGTCACCAGTACTAGTATTCAAAAAGTGAATCAATCAAGTAGCTTGCTCAGGCTTATTTGCTAGCAATGTTCTGGCTTTATGAGTTTCATGTTGAGCTACAGTCGTCAATTCTACTTGGTCAAACATAGTTTGTATTCCTGTCCATTGTTCAGCAAGAGATTGGCCAATTTTATTCCACAAAATTGTTTTTATCTCAGTCAAGGTCCTATGGAGAGTGAGGTCTTTCTCCAAGGCCTTTATCTTATTTTCTAGGGCCTTTACTTCCCTGGTTTTCTCAGCAACGGTCATTTTTGACTTATCATAACTAGCCTCAATCTTGGCTAGCTTTTCTTTTGTTTCCTTCATCTCTGTCATTTGCAATTCAAGAGATTTAATCTCTTTCATCATGGCCTCCATGCTCAATCTGGCCTCTTGCACTGCTGCTGCTGCTGTTGGATTTGTTGAATTCGATGCACCTGTTGTTGAAGTTGATCCTGGGGGAGGTGCTGCTGAAGTAACTGCTGTTGAAGGAGCCGTAATTGTCGGAGCTGGTACTATTGGAGCATTTTGGGATGGTTGAGGGGCCAACTCTGGCTGTTTCCCTTGTTGAGATTCCTCCAATGCTTTCTCCATTTCCATTATCCTTTAATTCATCCTCATAAGTAGGCTTACCACATCTTCTACTTCTTGTTGTTGTGCTACTTCTGCAGTTTGAGGATGTATGGTGATTGACAGCTTCATTTGTTTTCTTAATGCTACTATGTCTTCCTCCTTTTTTCTAATGAAGGCCTGTGTGCCTTTGGGATCTTTGGGATCATGTCCCAACTCTATGATGATCTCCTCCAAGGATTTTATCCTATTATCCTTGGCCAATGATGAGGCCTTTTCCAGCTCTAACTGGGCAGAAGTGTTGTATAGAGAGTTTTGCAATATGTGGGCCAAAAGAGCCTTGTCTACCAATGTAGAATACACCATTTCTCCTGTCTGCTTATGAAATTCAATTTGGTCTAGAGGATGTATATCTTTTTCTAGTACCTTCAGATTAGTTCTAATGTAATCTGCAGCTGATTGTGGCTGCTGTGTAGTAGGCTTGAAGTGACTGAGTGTCATCTTCCCTGCTTCTATATCATAGGCTGCCATTAGCCTCTGCTGATTTGTTGGTGTCATTCTCATTAATTGGTTGTAAAGCTGGAACCTTATTGGCTCGTTCTTAGCTTTAATCTCTGTGAATGTCTTCTTTATGTCCGAGCTCCTTTGGGTCTGTTGTTTGGAGGATGAAACCTCCCCACCTGGTTGTCTCTCTTGCTCCTGCTGAAAGGAGCTGGCTGATGTTTCCAAAATAGGAGGGATCTGCTGCTCAGAAGTCCCCTCACCCCTGATGTTTCTCATGGTCTCTTTAGTGATTTCCTCCTCGGCATAGGGGTTTAGCCTCTTCCTTTTTTCTCCTTGCTGGTCCGTGAATGTCCCTGTGGGTGTCTCATCTGTTCTATCCCTCTTTTTACCTCTTTCCTCATTGTGAGGAGTTTGCAGCACAAGGATTTCAGGTGCTCCTGTTTGTGTTAAAGGGTTTTTCTCTTGAACCCTTTCTGGATTTGAGGATGGTTGCTCCTCCATTGTGCTTTGCTGTTCAGAATGTTCAATTTCTTTGCCCTTTTCTGCTGATGATATGGCCTCTTTAGTAGGCTGCCTTGAAGTAGCAGTTGATGTGCTTGCTCCCACTGGTTGAGGTTGTGTGAAGGTGACCTGTGCAACATAATCCAGGTCAATTCTTTTCTCAATTTCTTTCATGTCTCTCTCTAATTTTTCTTCTTCAGTGAGCTCTTCATCATCTAAGGTTCCTTCTACCCATTCTGGTTGATTGGCATATTGTTCAATGTGGGGGAGTAGCTGGTGCACATATCCTGAAAGCCTATGTTTGATTCTTATAAGGCTTATGAAGTGTTCAGGGTCATATGGTGCCTAGTAGAAGCTCTATTTCAGCATGAGTTCTTGTCCTAGCATGTTGTCTGCATCTTTCCATGCTTCTTCCCTTTTCTTGAAAACAAAGGGACCCAACTGGTGTTTGATTTTAAGCTGTGCCTTCTTGTTTTTCCATTGAAATGGGTTAAGTCTGCATGAATGAATTGCCTGAAATATTCCAAGGCAAAAAGTCTCATAGGGACATATCTTGGCAGCTTGTAGGGAGACAACTCACACCCATAAATTCTGATTACTGTGTGGTTTTGGTAGAAATACCAATCACCAATGCTGTAGCCTTTATAAAGATGCAAGATCCTTTGCATTTCAACAGTAAGCCTGGTAGGAGGAGTCACCATCAACAGGCAAGTAGCAGGGTAAATGAATAGGTCAATAAACTCACAATATGTGTATGGAGAATGGTGGACTTCATGGAAAACCGAGGTCCAATAAACAATAGATCTCCTCTCTCCCTTTGGGTCTAATCTCCTAAGAGGAACCTTGAAACTATCTGGGTGATAGTAGAGCAACAAGTGGTATATATAAGCGATGTATTTAAACAATCTTTCTCTCTCCATCATCATGAATTGTTCATGTATTTTGTTTGCTATGAATGTGGCATAGTCATACATGACAGCAGGGGGCTGCCCTGGGGTGAATATGGTTAGGAGAAAGAATACCGTCTCATCCACAAATTCTCCTGTTTTGCATCCTAAGGTGTATGAAATCATGTCCACCACGAGCTGGCCTGTTTCATTAAATGAAACCTGATGATAGGGAGGAGGATGATCATATTGGCATTCTGGCTTCATAAATAGCTGACTAAGTCTTGATATTTCTGTGTTGGAGAGCCTTGCACCCTGATCCACCAAGAGTTTCATTGTGAGGGGAACCAGAGTCTGAGGAGGCTCAAAGTTCAGCATTTCATTTATAGCTTGAGGAGTGATATATAAGATCACAGACCCATCTGGCCTGAGAATTTCCCTCAGAGTGGGTTCAAAGTGTGCATGGCATAGGTGGATGAAATCAGGTAGCACATTGACTTCTGGAAGGTAATAGAGGGGCATGCTGGATTGCCAAATCCCCATAATATCAGTGTTTTTCTTGTGATTGTGTTTGAATTGGCCCACAACTTTGAGGTGAGAAGTAAGGCCCATCATATCTTTAATCTGAAAGTCTTTGTCTGCTAATGGTAGCCACTCTAAGTCCATATGTGGAGCATTTAAAGGAGCAATGTTCAAGGCTACTGGAGTCTCCATATCTGATAGTGCTGGTATGGATTGCAATGTGGGTGTCAAACAGCAATAGGAAGTGAAATTTAAGCTCAGAGGATATTGAAAACAGTCTGAAAACTGACTTTCTTTCCCAAACCAATTTTTGTGTATTCAGTTTATGATGAATAACAAATTTACAGCCCTTTGATTGGGTTCTTCGCACAACATTGTTGAATTGTAGGCTCTGTGGACTGAGCGCCGAGAGAAGTGGAGTTGGATTTCGCCCAAAGGGGCACAAGTCTGCAAAGGGAAAGAGAAACTGAGGGTTCCCCTTGAGGAAAATAGGTTGCAATTAACCGAAATAGGGCGCTCGTCTGATTAAACTCAAAGTTTGAGTGATTCGTGGAGTTTGTGAGCGAATAAGGATGAACGGTGTGTAGGAATAGCTTGTTTGCAGGGGAGTTGAAATTTTCAACTTTGCTGTGAATTACCAGCTCAATAAGAAATGCCAAACAGGGGAGGATTGGTAGGAGTGCTAATGGAGAAAAATGCAGGTACCTTCGGCAATTTTGAACAGAGAAGAGAAAAAACAGGGCTTTCGGGTGAAATGCGGATAACTACCTCTTTACAAGGTGCTGAGGGCACTAGACAGGTACAGGTTGAGCTGCGGAGCGCTGCTGCAGAGCTGGATTGCAGGTTGACAGTTTGTAGAAGCTCTGGGAGTGAAAATAGCAGAAAATGCATGCACGTCTTTTACACAGCGACAACAGAAATAAACCAAAAAATAGTCGTTTTCACGACCTTTAACCAAATTTTGGAAATTTGGCGCTTTTTGGTGCTTTCCTCGGATGATGTCATCCTGACGTATTTTTTGTCGGGTAGAGGGTATGGAAGATGGCGTGGCGGCTGGCATGGATGATGATGTCATCATGACACGGTGGCAGGGTGATGACGTCAGCGGGTGACAGGGCGCAAGTACAGTACAGTGGCAGGCGACGTGGCGGCAATGTGGCGGCAACGTCATGCAGTGATGTAAGCAACAGGGGAGGGCGGTAAGCGGTTTGCGTCGGACCGCTTTTGGTACGGGAGCGGTTTGTGTCAGGGGTGGCCCGATGCAATATGCGGTCGACAGCTGTCCTGGTGTACGACGGTGAAACCGTCATCCATCGGGTACTATCGTACCGCTATGAAGGGGCGCCCGATATGCATGAGGGCCGTCGGATCTGGGAGAGTGATCCAACGGTGGACGGGAGGGCAAAACGATCGGGTTTTAGCAGAACATCGCGCCCGATAAACGTGATTTTTTCATGGCTGCGGGTGGGTTAAAACCTTAAGTTTTGGGCTAAATGCACACTCGGTATTTGGTTTTTTTATCAATCAAATATTAATAAACCCCAATAATGTGTGCGGGGAGGG